>PNEQ01052909.1:22038-53209 GCA_003012365.1 Medauroidea extradentata | reverse complement strand
ATTTTTTACAGTGTATGTATTAGTTCGAGTGTTGCTGCCGTGCAATATTTTTGCGCCCACTGTAACTCTGCCCTGATTGCTTATCGCCACCAATGCTGTATCTTTGTGCTAGGTGCCATGATTTTGTCAGAGTTAATAGAACAGGTTGGCACGAGAATACACCAACCAGGTCATCTTCAAGAGACAACTCCTGTTCTACTGAGCACAGATTCCATATACTATGTGCAGTTCTAACCACAAATGCCTCCAACGTGCAACATGTCCTCGTTCGTGGACGCAGTGATTGAATGAGTTTTAACAGCTGTAAAATACGACAGTGTAACAGTGTTACCGTGTTTATATTGTTGTAAGAATCTGTAACAATCTTCACAATGCTGTTTGTGCAAAATATGCTTTAATTACGTTTACAAAAATTAGAAAAGAGAATTTTTTATTCAGACTATTGTTAGAATCTGTAACATACTTCACAAGCTTGTTTACGCAAAATGTACATTAATTACGTTTACAATAATTATAAAAGTAAAATTTTTATTCAGACATTAGGGGCACTAAACAGTTGTCTCCTCAAGGCCCTCCAGAAATCTCGCTGCCTGGTCGGCTATTGTGATTTCATTAGAAGATAAAGGTAGTAGATGGAAAACTTGACGAGGCGATGACAAGCGAGAGTGCCATTTTGAGTGTCCTTGTTTGTCCCCTTCCCCCCCCCCCCCCAATCTCGCAGACAAGCAGTTTCGCCATTTGTCGCCCGTCGTGTGATGAAACCATGCGTCGTGAGCAGACTATCAGCTAGGCTTGCAACGGGTAGACGGTACAATACGTACTTGCTGCTCGAGAGCTGGGGTTCAAATTTATAAGATGCTGTGCTTACTGGAAAAAAATTCTTCTAGACAGCTGCAGCTAAGATCTATCGTCGTCTACGCTGAACAAGTCACGAGGTAATGGAGTGTTTCATGAGTAGAGGCACGATTATTTCGCGTATTCGTCTGGTAGCAGCTTAGATTTCTCAGTCCTATACACGTACCGGCCACTGTCGAGTATTCATTGGCTTCTTAGCGTAGAAGAGGGTACCACCTGAGTTCACAACGATATATTTCCTTATTTAGTGCTGGTTTGCAGTCATCAAATGTGTATCAGAACAACTTTCGTCCAATCACAGTAACGACAGTGAAGTATACACCATTGACGTTCAACCTGACCTAGAATCAATACGCGAAATACTAGTGCCTCTATCCATGAGTTCAAAGACCCGCTTGTTAAAATCTACTATCCTGTGTACACTCGCGTTCTAAAAACACATTCTTTACCACAACAGAATTTTGTTTAGCGATATATGAACAACTGCAGCAATTTCACTCCTGATTTTCAGCAAAGCAACAGCGGAAAACTCGTGTTTCATCCCTAGCGACCCCTGATTTTCTCGAGAATATTTCTGCACCAACTTGTTTGAGTGCCTTAGTTCCACATCTGTATTTATGCTTCTTTGTAATTGGCAGGGTGTCTGTGTAAATACGTTTTTCGTTTGACTCTACCAGTCAGAATAATGTTACTGCGAATAACATTAGTCCGTGATTAACAGTAAAACTTTAAGACACGTGAGAAGTAAATCCAGCCAATCACAGACCATGAAGCAGAGAAGCAGATGTGTACACGAGGCAATGAAACTAACTGACGCTGAAATATTTTCACCAAAACAGGTATCACTATTTATGCCTCATTTTTCTTTAAAAATTGTTCTTTAAAATAACACAATAAGTACAGGCACTGTTCTTTCCAGCATTATTTTCTGGTTAGGTTAAACTTGAAGGGTAAGTAATACGATAACTATTTGCAGGTATTTGTAAACAAAGTTATTCTACGACTTGACGCAAGTAACAAGCGAAAATTATGAAATAAGTAGGCTATAAATGGCTTCAAATTTGTACTTAGTTTATCATAGTAAAAAGTTACACTGTAAACAGGTAAATTAATTTAAAATAAAGTGTTGAATTCGATAGGTGACACACATATCCAAACATGCATGTGATCATTCACTATCCTTGATTGTAGTTTTGTTCACAAAAAAAATTAGGTTATATTATGTATTATTAGTTCGTCAAAACAATTATATAAACAATATATATTATCACTGACATTTATCTTGAAGTTGTAACATTTCAGTTGTCTTGTGGACATGAGTATCTATGTTTACCATGACGTTCTTGTTTATCTGTGTAATGAATAAACTCAGTCTGAAACTAATAGTATGTGTTTGGTTCCCCGTTTTAAATATAATTATGATAAAATGTTGATGAAGCAGCACTGTAATGTGAGGGTTGCGGAAAAGACATATCTCCGAGAAGAATCACCAGCCAGCGTCATAGTTCGTAAAGATTGTCACATACAAGAATATGAAATGACGAATTGAACCAGAATTGTCTGACCCCGCTAGCTTCTGGTCGTCACATTGACGTAGACTAGGGCATTATTAGGGACCCTTGTATTTCGCGAAAATAATTTTTCCCCAGTTCGTTTCAGTGCCTTTCGTGCACATCTGCAATCTTGCTTCATGGTTATTGGCAGCTTGTCTATGTGAAGAGCCATATCTCGTTTTACTGAACCAATTACGATAACGTTCCTGCAACACCACACGTATGTGATTTGCCGGTAGAATTCCAAGGTTCGTGAGTGTTAAAATATCCAATCACTGACCACGAATCAGAACTGCAGATGTGCACGTAAGGCACCGAAACAAAGTGAGGCAAAATTCTTTTCGCGAAAAACAAGGGCCCCTAGGCATTATAAACGGACATGTCCAGGCGTATGGCAATAGCTGCATGTTCGTTGTTGTCCTTCATAAATTATAACAGCACGGTGACCTACTATAGTTGAATAAGGAGGAATGTTTTTCTATAATACTAGTTTCATAACTCGTACTCCGGTTTTTACGCGGCAGGCCTATTTACAGTGTCTGGACCAAACACCCTCACATGCACTAACAAATGTACCGTAAGGTGCCAACGCATTTTAAAAATGAACCAGTTATACCTCAACAGGAACGTTTAGTATTCTGACGACACGGTAGTCGTCGACTGCAACATCTATTTGCATGTTAATAATCTCCCCTGTATGGGATTTTAATTTCGACTTACCAGTTTGCTGAAGAATTTTATCGCAAGTGTTTTTATCCGTAAATTTTACAAAAATACAATTGAATCGGTCATTTGAGAAACCCCACATGTCACATTTTTTACAATGTAGGTTTATGCACATTTACTCTTAAAACTGTGAATTGAAACAGTTCAGGATAGAAGCAAAACGTGCACCAAATCTATTTAAACAAATATATGTTATTTAGAAGTTTCATATAAATATACATTTTTAGTAACGAATTATTGAACAGGAATTTCTTGAATGTGACATGAGGGGTTTCTCAAATGACTGATTCAATTTTGATGACCGTCTAGTTGTATCGCTAACAAAGTAGGTTCCAAAGCGCTCATGAATGTCCGCTGCTGACGGACGTGACGAGAAAGTTATACGTAGTGTATTGACTCTCTAGATAGCCGACATTTTAAATGGCCCAGTTATAGGCGGGCATCCCCAAAGTTGTGGCCCATCGAAACAGCAAAACACAGCACTCGCGAAGCGCCGCACACAGCTCAGCACGTGCGCACTGCTCGAGCTCCCGAATGCAACTGCCTGAGCCAACTGCACTGATATCTTTACACTGCAAGCATTTTATACTAAAGCCTGCATTTAGCAAACTGTCTACAAGATCATAATTTTCTTATTTATTAATAGTTTTAAGTTTTTGAAAACCTTGTAGCTTATCACTTAACATTCTCGCCATCGTAAAGTTTTATTTTATGTACAATTTTCTTGTGTTTGTCGACTCTCGTTTTGCTAAATACGATTTTCGGCAAGCAAGTGGTAATGTACAGTGTACCGGTTTGGACAGGAATAATGTGCTACCATCTCCGGATACAGAAAAGCAACGGTTGAGTCCTAACGGATAAGTCACGGATTATTATTTGCAGTCCCGTGTGCAGTTATAAATAAATGAAGGCGACGCTGGGCAGTGCTTTTTTTATAGAACAAGTAGCAGTGACATTCAACAGTTATTTAACAAAAATACGTTAATTTTTTTACATTTAAAACATAATGTATTGCATTTTAAATTGTTTCATGCCAGAATAAATCATAAATACAGTGATAAAGATTGAAATGTATGTAATATATCTTTCGAAATTTAAATATTAAAAATAAAGTTATAATTTCTTGTGCAAAGTAAAAAAAGAAGTAAGTTTTTTTTTTATAAATTGGTATCTACGTGGATGTCTTTTGCGCGTTCGAGATCTACAAATGCGGAAGCTGTAAGTTCGAGAAAGCATGCACATCACTCATTACCCTAGCCTCTAGGCGCAAGTAACTAACTGGCATTCTGTCTTCTCCCCGAAACTCACCTCTACGAGACATAACTGTAATTTTGACGATAAAGGTGAGTTGTATACATTTGCACCCTATAGAAGATTCTGTAGCAAGATTTCAATGCTCGAAAAGCACCGCTAAAATACCCATTTTTGCCATTTTGGCCGCTTTACAATTTGCTTTAATGATTACTGTTGAACCAGAAATTGGTATACTCACGTATAGTAATCTTTGAATAATATTCCCAAGCAGACATCACTCATGTGCGTTGAGCAGTTTTCGAATAATCTTGTAACGACCGAATCTCAGCGCACCTCTCGGAGGCCTGGGAAAACAACAACCATAATGACGTGCACACGTATGTAGGACCTCGAAGGCTTTTCTTCTTTTTCTTTAAGTCTACTTTCCATTGTCCGTCTGTGTATTTCTCAATTTCTCCTCCACACTAAAAAATCGAACATGCGGAGCTAATGTAATCAAACTTGATAAAAATATAGTACAGTAGACAAAGTTGAATAGACTTATATGTAATTAGTTCATATTTTCATAATGGCGGTCATTTAAAATGTTTTTTCTTCATGAGATAAACAAAACTAACTTTTTGAAGAGATACGTTCATATTAGCCTATCAAAACGCTGGTAATGTGAGTATTGAAGTTTTCTTGATCACATGACCTATCTACACTAACCACGCATCTGGAAATCACCAAACTCGGTACATATGTTTGATATTAACGTATTTTTAATATATAATTTTCAGTTTTTAACACAGGATGATTCAGAAAATTTTTTATTTGTACCGCGTGGAGAAATTTATGATAAGGTAAGTTGAAAATGTAATTTCAATGATTACGTGAAATGGGTAATAGTTTAAAATTGACTTAATAATTAATCTTCTAAAAAAAACAGGTTATTCGGTCTTTAATTGTTTCAGCACTTGTCATTTTGCTTCACATTTTAAGAAATTTCATTTTGCAGTTATTTTCTGGTTAATATTACTACCACAATAATTCACTTCGCAGAAAAATTTGAGGACATATTTTTGACATATATTTCATAAGCTATAGCCTCATTAAAATAAAGAAATTATCCCGCACAACTAACAAGGACATTGTGTATTAAATGTAATTTGACGATTAAACGTTTATAATACTGAACATACGCTATTTCCCAAGATTTCATGTCATGAATTTATTTATTTTCTCCTATAAAAACTGCGCCGACTCTAAGAAAATGTAAAATTAAAAACTTATTTTTTCAAACATTGGTTTAAGTAGTTCAAATTGTTATAGGTTCACTATGTTAGAAAATTGAATCACATAAAGAAACAAAGAAATATTTTATAACGTTTACTTTTAGATGATCAATGTGAAATTTTTTGGTTTATTTGTACCAAATTAAGGAAAGTAGTCTTTATCGATATATGCACATACCATTCGCAGATTAGTGTACAAGTGTGCTTACTTTAAAAATAAAATTGTAATTTTTAAATGTGATCACTTACCTTGAGACTTTCCTTAGAAAATATCGAAAAAAACTTTTAAGTTAAGAGCAGCATTGGCACGCCTATTAAATGTCCTATCGTCTCTATGCACAAGTCTCAGAACCAGCGAGCAGATTTTCTGTCGAACAAACGATTTTTTAAATTAAGTTTTTACGAATCTGTAATTTTTTTTCATATATTTAACTAAATTTTTAATTACAATGGCACGAGAATGGAGATAATTTTACGAATTAGTTATATCACGCTAGCTGTTTTGGAAACAACCCGTTACAGATTTTTTTTTTCGTTGGTGAATATATCGTTAACACATTTAATTATTTCTGAATTTTTATTTAACATGACGTAACAAAGATTAAATATGAGTTATTTAGGGAAAAAAATATAAACGACATTCGTTTTATTTTACTTGTAAAAATTTTATTTCACATTGCACGATGTTTATTATACACTTTAATAAATTTATGGCTCAATGTGTTTTATTTATGGATCAATGCTCAATACTTATGGTACATCGTGCTATATTTATGGTAAAATGTGCCTTATTAATAGTACAATTTGCCATGTTTATGGTAGAACGTACTCTAATTTCAGTACACAAGATAGGTTTATAGTGTCATATACCATAACAATGGTACATTCAAGAAATTTTATTGAACATTGTAGTATAAAACAAAATTTCCTCCCTCTATATTATACAAGGGTAATTTTCTATAGTTCTCTAGTGTCCGTGTAAGGTTACGTTAAGTTAGGTTGTGTTAGGTTGGGTTAGGTTAGGTTTGCGTTAGGTTAGGTTGGGTTAGGTTGGGTTGGTTTAGGTTAGGCTGAGTTAGGTTAGGTTCGGTTAGGTTAGGTTGAGTTAGGTTAGGTTCGTTTAGGTTAAGTAAGGTTAGGTTGGGTTAGGTTATATTGGGCGAGCCATTTCAGTCCTCAGGGTTTTGGTGAAATCCTTAATGACACAATATTCATATTGGATTTCCTCTCACCTCAGGTGGTCTCTGCGAGTAGTTTCAAAACATGCCACTATCCAGCAAAAGCAGCACATCCTTGACCAAATTTACAATTATTTTCGTAATTCAAGCTTTCTCACTAAACTATTAATGTAAGCTTGTTGAAACCAACTTCATGTTAATATACTATTTTTAATATCTAGAGTTGACTTGCTTTTCATTATGTCAAGTGTAAAACTTTTTTTTTACTAGAGCATATTTTAATTTCTTCGTTGAAATGTCCCTTCCGATGGAAAAAAAAATTAAAGTTCTAAGTGTCTATTTATATTTATACTTACAACAACCATACAGAAAGGTTTACTTTCTCTTGCAAACTAAATTATGTTGCGAAGTTTTAGTTAGGAAATCAGAATTTATTGAACTACAATTGAAACCAACCAATTAAATAACACTTCAAAGGTTTTATTATAAATTTGCATTAGTATGTAAATTATATTTTCAATGCTTAATGCTAGGGTTTTATATTTTGCATTATTAAAATTAGACAGTTACTTCTCACGACGTAAATTTATGAACAAGACGTGCTGTTTTCATGTACTGCTAGTTGCACAGTATCCAGGGTAAATGAATGAAGACGAAGCGGTGGCCATTTTCAATTGTTTCTTTGGTTGTCTAAGAGGCTAGAATCGTCCTGCGATTGCTAAATAAAATTGTTTAAGGCTATAAAAATAATGGGAAGTGCAAAATAAAACAAAATAAATATTCGGCCGAATAAAGTCAGCGTATTAAACAACTCCGTGCCTCTTTGTCTTTTGACAGTTATTTGTTCTGTAGTTCGCAAATGAATGTCTGGACCACGGCCGTAGAAGAACAGGTCTGGACACTCGCCTGGAAACTTGACCTCCTTGTTGTTTGGCTGCAGTTCACCAAGTTACCGAGAGTGTTGTACGTCTTTGGCTCCGCAATCAGGGCGGTCGGGCTCAAACCACGCCCACTTCTCTCCCACTTTTTTCTAATGTTTACATTATAAAGATAAACAATTTATTAAAACGTATTATTTTTTTTTATCAATTTATGAAACACTTCCTTCGCTCACAATCCTAAAGAATGGCCCCAGCAATATTTATTTACTTTATAATGTAAACACTGAAAAAAAGTGGGCGGAGTTTGAGCCCGACCACCCTGATTGCAGTACCAAAGAAAACTATAGGCAAGACCCTTAACAACATCCATTCACTGACCACGAAGCAGGTGTGAACGTAAAAGGCGTTGAAACAAATTGTTGCAGAAATCTTTACACGATAATCAGGGTCTCTAGCAATAAATCAATTAGACGTTTCAAGAAATTTAGTTGATATGAATTGTAGTGGTCAGTAATGTATAACATGCGCTGTACCAGATACTAGGCTATCAGTAGTAGATGTCAGGGGAGGATTTAAGGGTTGGGGGGGGGGGGGCCTACCGGGATGAAGGGGGCTCCTCCCCGAAATCGTGTTCAACATTATGTAGCCAAAATATGTCCAGTCGCCTCAAGGAAACTGGAGTTTTGTTCTATGATGATCCAAGTACATTTAATGTGTCCTACTTGTATGTATGTTGTTTCTAATGTTATTTACCAGTAAACAACAACACTTTTGAGATTGCTGATATATATTTTTTACTATCCTTAGCTTTTTTTTTGTTCGAGGCACGAAACGGGGAAGGCAATAAGTCGCTACGCCTCTAAGCACAGAATACTAAACTAGCGTGCAGTGTTATCGTGGTAAGTATTTTTCAATGATACTTCAAGTGGCGACCTTAATATTTTATTTGTGGAAAGTATGTGGTATAGTACAACGCAGGTCTTTATATAATTTCGTTTTACGATTACGACTGGTATTTTTACAGCCATAGCAATGTCAAATAGCCATCTTAATCACTTTTGAGGACTTGGCAGTCATGTTTTTAATAACCGTACGGTATTTTTAAAACGATAGAGACATAGTTTGAAATGTCTCTTCTCATAGATAAACGAATTGTAAACTTGTTTAGTAGTTATACCTACATGAAAAACCAGTTTTCGTACCACGATACAACACGGCTTATTCGCAAGGTCCATCTATACTCTGTTTCGTACAAGTTTGGTAAAATTTGACAGATACTTATGAGCAATAATATTTAATATTTTGTGATTTGCTACACGCAAGACATTTTAGTTTCTAAAATGAGCGCGAGATATCCATTTCAACATTTGTACTGTAAAGTTTGTCTTGCATTGTGTAACAAATTGCAAAACGTTAAACATTATTGCAGATGAGTATGTGTCAAATTTTACCAAACTTATATGCGTCAGAGTATAACTCTCAGAACTGGCTTCTAGCGAAGTCAACGGGCAGTAAACAAATGACGGCAGCTCTAGTACACGCGGCAGAGTGACGTCAAGACCGGCTCGGTCACCGAACTCGGCGACTGACGTGACGTCGTAGGTCAGGGGTTAAACCCAAGTGTTAAACACGAGTTACGGCGCCAGAAGTGTTAACACATGCGGAAGTCTTACAGGTGCTACAACGCGACCGCAAGAAATATAATCGTCTAAAATCTGCGGCTCTAGTCATGATCCATCATTTCTACTGCTTTAAAAGTAATTACTTTTTCATTTATAAACAAGAGTAGATATAAGTATACTGTTGCCCAATTTTGTTCAACATTGTTTTAAGTACGTAGCCTAACTTTTTCAACACTAAATGTTGCATAGATTTTGTTAATTAGCTCATTAATGAACATTTCCTTAATTGCATGATTAGCTGAAATCGTTGTATATTTTGTCTCGGAAAAATTTATTAACATGGTATACACTGTCTCGAACAAACTGTGCACCAGTTTTCTTATGTTTTCTCTCGTTCAGGATTTAAAAAAATATTTATCGTTATAGCAGTAGAAATGCCTCAGTATTCAAAGTTTTTTTTTTTTTTTTATATTTGTACCAGATATTTTTTTCTTATTTTAGACATAAATTGTAACTAAATCTTCCTCTTAGAAAATTGTCGTTTCTCTCATAGTTATTGCGTAATGAGTCGTAAACGTCAAAATTTCGACTTTACGGTTTTATGCACGCCACTAAAACCAACTGACATACCAAACCGAAAAAATTCACAATGTATAACAGTTTTATAGGCTATGACTTGAACTATATAAAACAAAATATAAATAAATTTTTGTATTTTTAAACAAGTTAAAAATTTTTAAATTTTAATTTTAAAATTCAGCACTTTTTATTAAATACAAAAATATTTTATTTTTGGTTTTTATAAGTGTCATTTCATAGCCTACAACATTGTTATACACAGTGAATTTTTTATATTAGGTATTACAGTTGGTTTTAGTGGCGTACATAAAACCGCAAAGTGCAAATTTGGACGTTTACGACTCATTACGCGAAAACTATGAGAGATAAAACAATTTTCTGAGAGGAAGATTTAGTCACAATGTATGTGTAAAATAAGTAAAAAATATATGGTAGAAATATAAAAATTTAAAAAAAAAAAAAAAATTGAAAACTAAGATGAACCGCGCTCTTAAGGGCGCGATCTACCGCAATCTTCATAACAATTTTTTTTTATTCTTATTCCAGATATTTTTTTTTCTTATTTTAGACACAAAATGTGACTAAATTTGGCTCTTATGAAATTTTTTTATCTCTCATAGTTTTTGCGTAATGGCTTGTTTAAGTCATATTTTGCCTGTTTCCGTTTTAACGACTACACTATAACCAACTGATATACAAAACTAAAAAAAAATCACAGTGGATAAAGACATTGCAGACTACAATGACATGCTCATTAAATTAAAGAATAAGAATTATTTGAATTTTAAAGAAGTGCTGAAACTAAAAATAAACATTTTTAAAAATTCAATACATTTTTTTAAAATACAAATAATTTTTATTATTTAATTTTACGAGCACGTCATTGTAGCCTGCAATGTCTTTATCCACTGTGGTGTTTTTTGAGTTTTGTATATCAGTTGGTTTTAGTGTAGTCGTTAAAACGGAAACATGCAAAATATGACTTTAACAAGCCATTACGCGAAAACTATGAGAGAAAAAAATTTCATAAGAGCCCAATTTAGTCACATTTTGTGTCTAAAATACGGAAAAAAAATAAATAAATAAATAAAAATATCCGGTACAAATAAAAAATAAAATAATGATGATGAAAATTGCGGTAGACCGCGCCTTTAGGCTCGGTTTCAGTCGCCACGTGGAATTTTATAATTTTTCGCTTTTTTGGAGTTCTGAGAAGAAAGTGGGTAAATATATGCGAGTATACCGCAAATTCTATTTACTTTGCACTATAGTGCAAGGTTGGCAGTTGAGTTAGTAATGCACAGTTAGGACGCAATACGTCGGACAAATTATAAATATAAAAAAAAATTGCCACACATATTTCAGCGTAATTGTAAGTTAACAGCTTAATCGCAATGTCAGTACTGCAGCACAAGGCAAACATGATTTGCAGTACAGTCGCATTTTTTAAATCTTTCTTACTATAATTTCAGAAAAGCGAAAAATAAAATAATTCAGTATGGCAGCTGAAACTGAGCCTTAATAAACTGTTGGTGACAAACAGAAGGGTTTTGTTGTATATCTTATGGCATTGCTAGGTAATGTTGAGTCTCAGTAAACCCACTATTACATAAGAGCGAGTGAGAGATTATGTTCAGCGCTAAATATCGAGGTCTTCAGTGCTGGTGAGGGGTGACATGAGGTGGGTATGGAGCAGCGTCGGAATGAAGGGCGGGGGAAATGGGAGATCCCTGAAAAATCCCGTCGACCAACGGCATCGTCCGACACGATTCCCACATGCGAAAATCCGGTGACCAATCCCACCGGGTGGGAGGCGAATGGTCTGACCACTTGGCCAACGTGGTCCCTCTATTACGTAAGATGACTCAGCATAAGAAAACAAGCAACAGAAAAAAAAACAACCAAGGAAGTCGGAAATTACTCTAGTTAACAAACACACAGGTAATTCTTGAGCTACAATGGAAATAAAAAAAAAGAAGGAAAGTCAAGGCACACGACGACCTAACATGTGCATAAGAAAGGTGATGGTGCACTGTTAAAAATTTCCGTGAATTTACGGACAATCTTACGGAAACGTCTGTTTAATTAACGGAAACATTATTTTGTAACCCAGCTATACATAATTATGTTTCATTAATTAAACATATGTCAAACTGCGAGAAGAAACTAAATAAATAACCGAACGCATTATTGCGCCTGCATCCTAAAGAAGTCACATAAATATGCGAGTTTCCATAAGTGGAGCTAGTTGTCTTCCGTAAATTAACGGTCACTTCTGGAGAATTTTTTACCAGCACTTCTCTGTAAAACAACGAAAATTATTTTTAGCAGTGCCACCTAATGTTTGTGAGAGCTTTTAGCAACTGTTGTTTAGTACTCCTTAGTAACGTACTAAAAATTCCACTGGCATTCGGTACCACTTGAAATACTCTCATGTACACCGTTATAAATTTTTACGGAAATGTACCGTTAATAAACGGAAATAGTGTCCGTAAAAGTAAAATACGGAAATGTCTATAGTAAATATACACTACGGAATCATACGTAATATGTCCATAAGTCTACTGCGGACACTTACACGGAAAAAAAAATCGAAAATGTATGGGTTAGAGAGCTGTAAATATCACGGATAGATTTTAATAACATCACAGGTAAATATACAAATCTGTATAAATGCAATTGTAGCATTATAGACATGTAAGTATGGCTCAGTTCCGTGTGATGAAACTGTTTTACGGAAATTTCTGTTGCATTAAGAACTAAGTTTCCGTGAATTCACGCAGGTGTCTGGAGAAATTTTTACCGGAAATTCCGTAAATCGACGGAGAAAATTTTTTACAGTGTGGTAATGATCGAAGACAAAGATTGACATAGATTGGAGTTGAAGGTGTTGCTAACGTATAGTGGTAATTTTCGAGAAAATATATTGGCACCAACTTGTTTCAATATCTTGCGTTCACAATTACACCTCTACTTTCATACCAAGCGCACGCAAGGCATTGAAACGTGCTGAAACAAAAATATTTTCACGCAAATTTCCAGTCTCCAAGCTATTTACTTACGAGTACTCTTAACTTAAGGGGCCCGCCTACATAGCGCCTTAGCGGCCGTTCGACCTCATGGACGTGGAGTTTTACCCACAAAAGCGGGATTGGGTCAACCCCTGTTGTGGAGGAGGTTGTCTCTCGCTCTCTCTGTTGTCATCTCGGCTCGGTCTCGCGAATCCTTCGATTTTCCACAACATTGGCTGCATATTTGCGCAGGACACATATTACAAGAACAAGATTTCCTCAAGATATTCAGTTGTTACAAGGTACAAACAGTCACGGGACTGAAAGCTAAAGGATAGATCTACTAAGGTTAAATGGTTTTAGTAAAAATAACAAAAAATAACGGCATTACACAAGCCGGAAAATGCACTAATTTGAAATGTTAAGGCCCTATTTTCTAATTACTTAAGAAACTGATAGAACTGAAACCATTTACCCTTAATGTGAGGTACCTTAATATATCTTATATGTCAAACACACAATCTCACGACTAATATTGTCTGTGAAAAAACGATTCTCCTGAACCTCTACATCACAACTTTCATGGCAGGTAGGCGGGCCCCTTAAGTCAGATTTCAGTTTCATGACATAAAAACGTGTGCTACATACCGCTTAAATTCACATTAGGAAATTTCAGAATCTTGTTCTGCAACATAATTAATTCTGCATCCTATTGTTCAGCGCAGTGTGCGTTACCAATGTATAGAGCCCGGAAGATTTTTCGGATTCAAAGACCTGCATGTTAGAATGCAGTGTTCTGTGTATACTCACGCCCCGACCATTTGTCCACTAGCTGCTGCTCAGTGGAACAACGTAGAATGAGCGAATAGGCGGGACTTGAATGTGCATAGGACAATGGATTCTATCATGCAGATCATTGAATCTGCGAAATTTTCCGGGCCCTTACCGATGTGGCATGGCGTAGGGACCCCTGTTTTTCGCGAAAAGAATTTTGCCCCAGTATATTTCAGAGCCTTGCGTGAACATCTGCAGTTCTGTTTCACTGTTATTGGCAGCGTGTCTATGTCTATCATTCGACTGAGCCAGTTACAATAACGTTCGTGCAACACCACATGTATGTGATTTGCCGATAGAATCTCAAGGTCTGTGAGAGTTAAATTACCCAATCACTGACCACGGAGCAGAACTGCAGATGTGCACGTAAGACACCGAAACAAAATGAGGCAAAATTCTTTTCGCGAAAAACAAGGGTCCCTAGGCATGGGGCAGTTGGACATCTATGCGTAACCCTGCCAGCTGGTCGTTGAACAAGCAAAATGTCCGGGTCTGTACACGACTTCCACTGTCATGAGGTCAAGGAGGTCGGGCGAGGGTGCGATTAGCCGGGACAAGGGAGGGGATAAAGAGGAAATCGAGCAAGTTGAGCGAGGTGATAGAAGTAACTGGCTCGACAGGTTACGTCTTGTGGCAGGCAGGACAGGAACGAGTAAGAACAGTTGGAATTATTGCTCTAAGAGCTCCTGGATGAAAGTCTGTACGAACTGGATCACATAACTTGCCCATGCGAAGGTCACGCTCTAACCACAGACTACATAGCAAGACAAACATGAAATGACATTCGGCTCATTTGATACAAGTGAACTTCGCCGCTTATTGGCTGCCCGAGGTTGTTGATACCAGCCCCGTGTATGTTTGGTTTCTGCATGTTACTGCAGGTTTCCTATTGGCCTGGCTGCCGACTAGTAGGGCAGCAGCCTTCGCTGATTGGTAGGGACCCTGAAATTTTGCGAAAAGAATTTTGCCCCACTTTGTTTCAGTGACTTACGAGCACATCTGCAGTTCTACTGCGTGGTTATTGGTTGCCATGTCTCACATTTGACTTTGCCAATCACAATAACGTTACCACAACTTCACAAGTCTGTGGTTTGCCAGTGAAACCTCAAGACACGTCCAATCACTGATTATGAAGTAGATTGGCGCTAGGTGTATCCGCCATGTTGCTGGCCAGGGACGCCGTTTTTCTGGCGGGTGTGACTGAGTTTGCAGTCCTACCAGCTATTTCACTTCTTTATCCCTAAATATTCTGTGCTGCAACTAGTGGTAGCTGTCGTTTACATATTCTGGAACGAATTAAGGCGCCCGGCTACTAGCCGTGTGTTTGTGTGAGTGAAACGCGGCGCTAAGGACGAAGCTGACCGGCTCATCTGATGCGGTATCGCCTCTACCGCAGGACACAACAACGCATGTAGTTTTGTGATAAATCACTATTCTGACTGTTATTGATTGTTTCTAGAGTAGTTACACACGAATCCCGTGAGTAGTTTTGCTCATATAACAGGTTGGGAAAAGCTGTTTTTAAGCCACTTTGAAGGGCTCAAAAACATGTTTCTAACAAGCACGTTGCATTTTCAAAATGGCAGGAGCTTAGCTTCAACAGTGGGCTATTTTCGTAGATAAACATATTGTGAATAAGTTTATTTGTTTCGCGTATAAAAGAATAGGCACGTGCTACATCAACGTTCATATGTCAGGTGCATAAGCCTGTTAACTCTCAGCGTCTGGTGTTTAGGCACATGTCACAGACTTGCGATGACGCAGTAAATTTGTTCTGACTGGCACAATAATATAAGTTTCGCTTCTACATTCTGCTATTTACCATTCGGCACAGCTGTACATGTGCATGTAAAAAAAAAATTGAAAAATGTTGGTGCAAATTTCTAGTCACCAAATATCAGCACCTTTAACAATTAAATAACCTACATGCCTAAAATACACATTCCAATCAAAACCTTATGTTATTGTATTCATTTTTAAATTATTTATTTTGAGAAAAAAATAAACTTTTCACAAATATATTAAAAACATTAATTTATGTTTTTACTACATATATTTTTAAGTATTTGGACTGAACTTTGGCATGACTCAAAGTGCACTCTAAATCTGAATTACTGAATATTCATATATTCACGCTGATGGATGGATCAGTTTCAACAATTTGAGTCAGTGAAAATAGTCATTGCTTAATTTGTGAATATTCACTGATTTTCTTCAAGAGTGCCAACATCTCACAAGTGAATAAGTGATTATTGACAGTTTTTTTCCAGTTGTTTTCAAAGAACAGTTTTCGCTTATTGAATCAGTGAAAATTTACTGGAAAATCTATGGACATTCACTAATTAACTTGTGGACTGTTGGTAATATTTATCGGAATCAGTGAATATTCACCGATTTCACAGTGGTTTCTCACTGATTGAGTATGTTGAAACTGCTCCATCAATCGGCGTGAATAAGTGAACATTAACTAATTCAGATTTAGAGTGTGGCTGCGTTTAAAAATAGAACAAGAAAACATAAGGTTCATTCTTCTAATATATATATTTTTTTAATTTTTGTGGCATTGCAACGCATGTCTAGCACTCGTAGTAAACATATCGCATTAGATTAAATCCTACAGCAAAGTACATCTGTCAACGAAGTAGCCTACATGTCAATGAAACCACGAATATTTCATATATGTAGGATTTTTTCTTTATTTAATAGCCACGTGACTTTGTAAGAAGACTTAACTTATACGAATAAGCTAATCATAAGAAAACTGACGCGACTCTAATCGTCTGTGACTTTGAGCCGTTTTAACAATTGAATAATATATCCACTGTAGGGCACTTTGCCAACCTAGCTCGCAGCTACTGAGTTGAAATTGGGAATGTATATTAAAATATGTTACTTCTCGATGTATTTATATGAAATTTAACTCTTTATATGCACACACGTAAGATGCCTGGAAATATATTGCGTTGGAAGGATTTTTCAAAAAGGAGATTTTATTTTTGTAAAGCATAAATTTAATAATTACGATTTAAAAATATTATATTAAATTCAAAAATGCCTGCAAAAGTTTCTCATAGCAGTATTCTTTTCAAAAATTTATTTGCAAATTATATTCTTAAATGCACACATTTAAAATTAATTTTTAAAAAATAATGTAATCATTGAATTCTCATTTAAGTTCCATTGCCGTAAGCAAACCGAACTATATTATTTTGAAAAACAGCTAATCATGAAATCATTACACGAAAATCCAAGTGTCATTATACTATGTACGCACATACATTTTAAATTCGAATCAAACACTTACAAATAGGTCCGTAAATAACAGGTCAAAAGATGACATACCATTTATTTTGGTTGTCTCGTCGTGGCACACTGCTCTGAACCACATGATGGATAAGATCTCAGGGTGACTAACATACCTGTAACAAAGAAGTTGTAACATAATTTAGAACACACAAAAATTACGTATAGTTTTTTAAGGTGTCTTACTTATTTTAAGACACTATTATAATGTGGAACAGCAGCAATTTATAGAAGTTAAGTCATACGTATCATAGAATCTTTTTGAGTGTACAGTTTCAGTGTACGACATACAATGAAAAACTTCACTGAGAAAATGAATACTTAAATTAATTTACACAATTAAAAATAAACATTCCTGAAATCTTAGCTCTTTGATAATATTAAGCATTAGTGATTTGTACTATAGTGAAGAAAATTTAAGAACATATTGAACATAATATAATAATGAAAATTACATAACATATTTAACCTAAAAATTTCAACCCAAGTTTGATGTTTAGTATTACGAATTTTTTGTCGGCAAACCGAGAGATCAGGTCTGAAAATATTTTCACACTAGAAAAAAACCTCATAAATAAATTGTATACGTTTCTTTAACTAGACCATTATTACAAATTTTACTTCATCTAATTCACTTTCAGTTTAGTTTTGTTTCGATTCAAAATCATAAAACATGTAATTTGAACCTCTTACAACTAGGTCTAACATGAAGAAACAGCGAAGCAGAAAAACGTTTAGGCCTAAAGCAAGAAAAATGCCTCCTCATTTGTGGCCCCACAAAAAACCTGTGTTTCACGTCAATTTGACATAAAGGCCTTGAATTTGTCAACAACCATAGCCATCTTTAATACAAGGCCTCGGCCTTAGATCTGGCAACCCTGCGCTTCTTGTTGCTGTCCAAAGACAATGGCTGTACCTGATTCGTTATTCTACCTTACATACCGGCGAATCAGGGGATGCCACTGCCTTTGACGAGACAAAAGAAGGGTTATAATGACCCTTCCTAGCAGGGTTGCCAGATCTAAGGCCGCGGCCTTGCACTGAAGATGGCTATGCAACTACCCTAATAAACAAATATGACAACGTTATTATAAACTACGTGACTTAGGCGTGAGTGACTCTCTCTCTCTCTGTGTGTGTGTGTGTGTGTGTATATATATATATATATAGACACACACACATATTTGGGGGTGGGAGGCTGACCGGGAAAGAGGGGCAACTAAAAATGTAAAGAGCATTGGAGCTCATGCCGGAATAGCTTGTTCTAAATAAGGAAAAATAATTGGCCTACACAAATGAGTGAAAATCACGTTATATTCTTAAGACTGACAAATTTACGTAAATATAGGAACCCTTGACTTTCGCGAAATGATTTCTGAAACAATTTGTTTCAATGACTTATGTGCTTCATTGTTGTGGGCAACGTGCCTTTGTTCAGACAAGTCTCTCATTTGACTGTGGCAGTCAGTGTAAGATTATAATGACATCATATGTCCATGGTTTGTCAGTATAATCCCAAGACCAGTGAGAGTTTAAGTCATCCAGTTACGACCATGAAGCAAAGCTGCACGTGTTCACATAACGCATTGAAACAAATTGTTGCAGAAGACTTACAGCGAAAATCATGGGTCCCCTACCTACATATCGATGGCCCAGTTAAAAAAAAAAAAAAAAAAAAAAACAATTCAAAATTCCCAGTATTGAATAAAATGCATACAGAAAGATTTACATTTCGCCTAAAAATCTTTTAATTAACATATTTGGTGGTGTTAAGCTGAAGAAAAATTACAGAGAGAACTGTTAAATGTGTTTAAAATGTTTATAGTCTGTCTTTGCTGAAATTATCACACTTTAAAATAAAATAAATACAATTTATATATTTTTACTGGCAATCACAATAAAGTGAATTAACGGGTTGTTTTTATTTTCAACTGGGAAGACTGCACTTCTGTCTGTGTGTTGGTGAGCCAAACTCAAAAATTAAATTTTTTAGAGTTCTTTCCTTTTTGAACTGGGCCATCGGTATTTTCACATAGTAGAAGTAGTGAACAGTTCGTAAATATAAACTGCCTGAGCATTATTCACCATAAAGTGTGAGTGATCAAGTGACGTAACGCTTACATAATTTGCTGGTTGCACTGGTCGGCTGTAGTGCTACGGAACGGGTTTGGCTCGCTTAACCTAAACTGATCGTGGCCAAGTGGTAAAAGCGGTCCGTTTCCATATTCGTAAATAAATAATACACGCATGATCGTGTTTACTTTTTAACTAGTGCGTGGATGTTTTGATGCGAGCGTGTTAACTGTGCCAAGGTCAGTCAACAACATACGACATAAAACGCAGTCAGGGAGAATAAAGTTCTCACACTAATACCCAGGGCAGGATTTACTACTAGGCCCAGGCCTAGGGCGCAACTTTCACAAAGGCGCACTTTTGTCGAGGAGAACTTTCCATCACTATTTTTAAAAGTACCAATATGGCGACGAGTAAATATGTCTCATTGACTTTACTTTTCGCATTGTTGTCTAACGCTGTCTCTCATAGTTTAGATCTGTTCTATGGCCACTCCAGCTAATTATTTTCAAATAAATGTGCTACGATTAAGTTGAATTATGGTGTTGTTACAGTTATTATACATAGCGAGAAGAAAGAGTAGAGTAACCTTATATAAAGTGGTGTTTAAAGGCTTGTCCCGAGTTTTTTTCCAGACTGGTGCCAATAACTCAAATATTTTTTTTTACCAAAAGTTTTGAAAAAAATTGAGTCAATGTGCAATCACACGATGCACAATACTGTGGATACGTTTTTTTTTAAATAATGTACCATTCGCCAGCAAAAAAAAAATTTCCTTCATTTTTGCTTATTTTTAACGACGAAAAACGTGGTATTTCGGGTAATTAAATCTAAAAAACCGTTCAGTATAATTCTACAAAAAAATTCAGCTATAAATTATAACATATAAGTGTCAAAACTGTACAGCGAAATTTTTATATAAATATTAGGTAGCAATAAAAAAAAATTTTTCGAAATCACTGCAAAACTCCGTAACAAGGCGTTAAAACGGGAAAAGGACGCCAGTTGTTAAGGAATGAAGGAAAACAGAGGCTGCGAGGCGCTTAGACTGACGGGCCTAGGGCGCCTAGAAGCTTATATCCGGCCCTGCCAATGCCGCAGCAGGATAGTCTTATTCCAAAGACTAAATAGTAATACAGACGTGAAATGACGTGGTGGCTCGGTTGATACGGGCGAACTTCACCGCTTATTGGCTGCCCGAGGTTGTTGATACCAGCCCCGTGTATGTTTGGTTCCTGCATGTTACGGCAGGTTTCCTATTGGCCTGGCTGCTGGCTAGCAGGGCAGCCACCTTACACTGGTTGGCGGTAGGCGTCTCCGCCATGTTGCTGGTCAGGAAAGCCATTTTGCTGAAGTGTGTGACTGAGTTTGCAGTCCTACCAAAATTTTCACTTCTGCAGTCCTAAATATTCTGTGCTTACACCTAAATACGTTCTCAAATGTTAATGTGTATTTGACATGAAGTGTTTTTTTGGAATATTGGTGATCACAATTAATTTTTATTCTATACATTACAGCGTAAAAAATTATTTGTAAATTCGCCATAACGACCGCGTATAAGGTTTGTTAAAAATGTATACATAGTCCAATTGTTTTCGATGCGTAAATGGCAACGTTCCTATTAATATTTAAAAAACAGGCAAATTTATGCCAACATTGCCATACTTGAATAGTAACAATGCTCAACATTTGCTTTACTTACAAGTTGAAGTAAGTTAGGATAAGTGTCCTATTCTGTAAATGGGTTAATAACTGCCATTACTATTTAGGAAGGTTTATTTACAGTGTAGACAGTACGATCTTTATACCAGCACGCCCTACTGGAGCAAGGTTATGCGGAAGATTGGGGTCATAACCAAAGTTGTCAATGGTTGCAGTTTGTCATTACAACAGACCTACCAAACTCCAAGACATGTTGCTTTTGAAACTATTTCAAGCCTTAGAAACAAGTAGCTCTACACAAATTTGCGCTATAGTACTACTTTTAAATAGTAAATATAGTGTACGGTCAGTAAAGCAGCACAAAATGAATACAGAACCAATTAATGATGGAGCACTCACTGTGTTACAATAAATTATCTTTAAAGAAATTAATAAAATAAAACGTATTTAAAATAATAAAAAAAAACAAAGCTCTATATATTAGAATGGGTGCATGTTATCATCGGTCTTACAATTATTTTCACCCAAATACCACAAGGGATACATTAACCCTAGTTAATCATAAAAAACGGCGCCGCATTGTAAAACATTAGCTGTAAACTTTCCGCTCCAACTTAAAGGAATGTTCGTCACTAGGGGGTCAAGAAATAAAGTTGTAAAATAATTATAAAAAAATTGCAAACATTTTAGAATTTTTTATTTGAAATTAGTTATCATATACAACAGGTTCACAGTAGTGTCATATACATTATATAATTCTACAAAGTACGTGGTAAACAGCCAGTGTCGTACACCTAATCAATATTACTGTCAATGAGCCCCTGACTCACTGGTTACTCTATGATACAAACAATATTCATTGGATAATGGTAATTACGTCATCATGCCTAGCAATTAAATTTTACGTCTATAATTTTCTTCAGATCGCAAGATGTTTCTGGAGAACCTATTTTTAGTGATACATTTATTTATTATTATTTATTGTCTTATTTGTCAAATGGCGAAATTACATAAACATACAACTGCCAAAAACTAAGAAAAAAATAATTAAAAAGTAATGATGACTAACATGACAAAAATACAGACCACTTTACATATTCGTGTGAAGTAGCGACTAATAAACACTCGTACAAACTAAATAAGTATTTTGGACATACGCTGACTGGCTGACAGGATACGTCATTCGCGTCGCGCACTTCGCGTCGCGTCTGACGTGCTGTTGTGATTCCAACATGAGGGGTTAATGTAGTGGTGAGATGTGTCGTAAGGATGATTGTTTATGGGGGACGGAGTCGAAAAGGAAGGGTGGAAGGGACGAACATGGATCGCTAATACGAGACGTGAGGTCATGTACTTTCTCGAGGTCGCCGAGGTCACAGATAAACAGCGTGTTTGTCAAGGTCACCACGTGGATGTGGAGGGCAGTGTTGCCAGACGTAACACTACTGTAGTGTCGTGTACTAATATTTTTACCGTCCTGTGACCTTGTCGTAGAATAGAGCCTACGATATCAAATAGTGTTATTTAATAATATATTTATTTGCAGTGTATTATCAGTTAATCATCTTATTGAGATCGAACACTGTCTCCACAGTATTTAGAAAAGGATCATTGCCAAATATGAAATTATTTAAGTATTTATATTAACACTGTAACAAGCAACTTTGAAGCATAGTGCAAATGCTTCAGTTGTTTGGTGGGCCATTCAGAATACAGCAGCTGGCCAGAGCCTGGTCCTGGCATAGGGTTTGCCGTCCCTGGAAGGTCACAATAAATATTTTTTAAATTATTATTCTTGACAAGCTGGTCTTCAAGAGTGCTTACTTTAAGGCTACGGGTTACTATTTGTGCTATTTTAGTAAATTAAAATTTTTAAATCTTGAAAGGGAGCAGCAGGTATCACAAAACCATTACATAGAAATGTTGGAAATTGTTTGTACTATATAAACCTAATTTTTTTCAAAACATAAGTTTGTATGAATTTGGCTAGTTATCTTATTAATTAAATTTTCTTAAGTCAATAACTAGCCGAAATTAAAAAAAAAAAAAATTATGGTTTGAAAGAATGTGGCTATATAGTATAAAAATTTTCCAACATTTAAATGTAACAGTTTTGCGATATCTGCCCTCTTTTAGGATTTAAAATATAAAACTTACTAAAATAGCATAATTAGGGACCCTTGGCATTTAGGATGTTCCACAGGGGATAAAATCTAAAATTTATATTAGTATGAAACAGTGCTAGTTTTGTAGATGTTACTTGTGAGTACGTTAACCTCTTACAAAAAAAATTATCTCAGCCAGTTTTCCCATAAGAGCATTTCAAAGTCAAAATTCGCATGTTTTTAGTTCATGCACTCCCCATAAACCAATCAACACAATGAAACAAAACAATTCACAGTAAAAGTACATGTCACTGGCTAGGGCTTCACATATGTAAAAACCCAAAAACAATGTTTTGTATTTTTAAAACAATTTCCGAAATTTGAAATTTTTTTGCTACATTGCGAATTTTTTTTTTCAATACAGAAATATTTTGTATTGGATATTTATATACTTATAGTGCTAGCCCCTGACATGCACTCTCGCTGTGAATTATTCAGTTTCACTATGTTGATAGCTTTCGAATTTTTTTCGAAGAGGATAATATACTTCTAACTAACTTCTGCATAACTAACATTGGTTCATAGATATATAAAATTACGATTTTTTTCCCCTCTAGAACATCCTTAACATGTACCACATATACTTAGTCTTTGACGGAGAGGCAGAGTATCATTTCAGGAACATAATGGTGCGACAACTGTACGCCAGCCCGCAGTTGGCAACATTGCCAGCAGGGGGAGGCAGATGACTGCGCGGACTGACTAGCCTAAGTGCCTGGTGCGAAGTCACGTGACTGCAGGTTATGTGCGCATTACGTCTGCGGGTTGAGAGCTGAACAACTGAACACGTACAAGGATAACCCAACCACAGCAATCTCGACACGGCTCGGTTTCCATCCAATTACTTCGTACATTACGAATCACTTCGCACACAGCTGGCTATTCCTTCTTTCTGCTGGCTTCTTCCGAGATCTTAAAATGTTATGTATTTTTGTTTATTTTGTAACTTAAAACGTTGTGGTCACACTACACCTTTTTGTTTTAACACAGCAAGTCGAAGATTTCTTTTAACTATTTGCCAGGTAAGTGAATACAGTGGCAGTAACACCAACCTGAAAACCGACTTTAAAATTACGCTTAAAAAATCTGGAAAATTTGTTAAATTTCGCTGCGTCTTATAAAATAGTTTAAGATTTTATACACAAAGATGTGTAATTTTAAGGTCAGTTTACAGGGTAACACTACATCAGAAAAATTCTTAAAATTCTACTTTTATACCACTACTCAAAATAACATTCATTAACTTATCCTCCACAGGATGAATTAGGATTACGAGCGTTTATTTTGCATGGTGATAGTAAAAAAAAGTAAGTCAAGAAAAGTGTATTTTCAGTTTTGCCCGTAAATTGAATATAGTGGGAGTCATGCTGCCCTAAAAATCACTTTTAAAATTAATTATTCCTAAAATGTACAATCTACTTTATCTTTCATTGTTTACACACTATTCAGACAGTCATTGCTCAAACATAAAGTAAGTATTATTTTATATTTAAAGAAACTACATTTTTTGTCGATTTTTAAGGTGGCATTACAAATTCAGACAAACTTTAATTATATTCTCGGCTTAATTTTTTAAATATACCAATACACACAAAATGAACACTTGTAATTCTCTCCTAACCCGTCAAAATTTTATTTGTAAAATTGCAAAATTAAGGAAATTACACAGGCCTATGCCATAAGTCAGTATATTCAATTTTGTCGGGGTTCCATATATATGTGTGGAGGGGGGGGGACAAAGACTAAACCAGGTTAGGAAGGGAAGAGGGGATGTTAAAAACCATTTCTACTGCGGGTGAAGGTAGATTATATAGCCTTCTACAACGCTATATTACAGGCCAGCTGTGGGAGGGGCCGAAAACGCTGTGTTATTTTTTACTTGAAGTATATGTTATTATTCCATGAATAATTAGTCCAGAGTTATTGTTTGTGGGAATCGAGTGTTATTTTCGCTATGGAATGTAAGTCGTTTTAATTGAACTAGACTTAAGTGCGTCTGTTTATAACATGTGTATCATTCAATACATGTTATACTTTGAATGCACTGTAGGAAAATGAAAATATTAATTGAAAATTCACGTATGTGTTACAGTCGCGCGGATGTATGTTTCTTTGCACTAGAGTCTTTGGTTTGTACACATGCGCCAGCAAACACTAGCAGCGAGAAACAAAGAGTCTCGTTTTATTTCACACTAAAATTTACTATAGGAAGATATCAAAAATTATTTTACATTTGATTTGGTGAAATGTTTCCTGAAGGTTTGGCTGTACCTTTTTGTAACATCCTGTATAATCTTGGAGGCTAGCCTACATGTCAGCGAACCCGCGAACTATCCCAGTCTCTATGCAGAACACCATTCAACTGAGAAAGTTACACGAAGTTGCAGTTGTCCGTATTATAGCTTTTGTCCAAAATATACTCTACTTTGTATAAGTTTGGTACAATTTGACAGCATCTTATGGGGAATAATTTTTTATATTTTGTGATTTCTGGAACAGTGCAAGAGCAACTGATCAGTACAAATGGCGTAATGGACATATTAGGTTCATTTAATAAATAAGAATGTCTTGCATTATGCCACAAGAATCACAAAATATTAAAAATTATTGCCCATAAGTAGCTGTCAAATGTTACCAAACTTATATGACATAGAGTACATAACTCGAGATATGATGGACCATATAAAGTCAAAATGCCAAAGTTCACCTTGTTATTCGCGTTACCGCTGCATGGGGCAGCCATTGGCGCAGTAGCTAGAGCACTCGCCTCCCACCAAGGCGATCCGGGTTCGACTCCCGGCGGGGTCGGTCCCCAGATTTTCGCATGTGGCAATCGTGCCGAACGATGCAGCTGTTCAGCGGGATTTCTCGGGGGTCTCCCGTTTCGCCTGCCCTTTCGTTCCAGCGCTGCTACATACCAACCTCATGTCACCCCTCACCAGCGCTAGTGTCCTCGATGTTGAGTATTGACCAACTTCAGTTGCTGCTGCAGGTAATTGAAGGCCTTGGTGGAAGAAGGGCTCGTGTCATATTTCTAAACTTCTCAGATACAAGCAATTAAATTTATTTAAGAAGGAAAATTTTCAAGGTGTAATTAAACTTATCAGTACATGTAGTGTCAAGAATCATTAAGTTACATACGTTTTTATAGTTTTTTCTCTCAGGAATTCATAAATGTAACATGCACCCTCCTTCCACCAAAGTCTTTAATTCTTGAGGTGCCTACTCTCGACATAACTGAATAAAGCAGCAAGGACGTGAACAGCTGGTCGAGGAGTGCGTGACCTTAGAGCTGATGGTTTGCTGAGTGCTTGTTGAAACTACAAGAGCTCTGGTCTGGAAACGGGAGTGGTGTTCCGTCCGTCCTGAATGCCGTCATACAAACGACGTTGTTGGTTTACAACCTAGTGCTTGCAGAGGTCGGCCTGCATCCAGTGGCACAGCTAGGAACACAGACTAAATAGTGACACAGACGTGAAACGACGTGGCGGTTCGTTTGATACGGGCGAACTTCGCCGCTTATTGACTGCCCGAGGTTGTTGATACCAGCCCCGTGTATGTTTGGCTACTGCATGTTACGACAGGTTTCCTATTGGCCTGGCTGCCGGCTAGCAGGGCAGCCACCTTACTATGATTGGCGGTAGGCGTCTCCGCCATGTTGCTGGCCAGGTAAGCCATTTTACTGGCGTGTGTGACTGAGTTCGCTCTCCTACCGGATATTTCACTTCTGTATTCCTAACTATTCTGTGGCTAGGACTGCCCAGGCTGCTATGCTGTGCGCAGAGCTTAGACAGTTACAAGTTAATTTGAAAACTGCTCATCTCACTTGAGTGACATTTGCTTAAGAACAGCGTGTAAAGAATGTTAGACGTGTGTATTCACATTTCAAGTTCACTGCTACAGATTAAAGCATATTTTCTAGCAGCCGAGAATGGCCTATAAAAGGTACAGGCGTGTACAATAAACCTTCGTATTTAATAATGGTACCTATACCGAATACGGCCCAGTTCTCAATATGGCCCACTAGTCGCCATTGTGTGGTAATGCCGACCTCCATGTGGGATCCATACCATAACCGTCTTTAGTAGACGGCAGCAGCCTTAGATCTGGCAACCCTGCCAGGAAGGGTAACTTTAACACTTCTTGTAGCTCTCCAAAGACGATGGCTGTACCTGATTCGTTATCCTGCCCTACATACCGGCGAATCAGGAGAAGCCACTGCATTTAGCGAGACAAAAGAAGTGTTAAAATAACGCTTCCTGGCAGTGTTGCCAGATCTAAGGCCGCGGCCTTCTACTAAAGATGGCTATGTCAATACACACTAGTCTCCAGTATGAACATATAACATCCATAAATGTATGTCTTACATCATACATGCGTTATATTAGTAATACAATTAATGACTTAGACACATATGATGCTTGGATCTTAAGAGTGCATGGTAGATAAATAAACGCTGAAAACATCAATTGATTTTTACGCTTTTATCGAAGCCAATTTGGATAAAATACTCAATGACGATTCTAGATAATGGTATTTGCCAACTTTATGAGTAATTATTTATCCAGTATTACTAATTCGTTACAGGCGTTGTCTTGCGCCACAGTTAAATGCACGAGGTTCCGGCGTCAAAGATTGTGCCTCAGATGTACGTAACACTGGAAACAATTTTTTTTTTTAAAACATTGACTAGAACTACTGTCTAGGATTGCTATTGTTTAATTTTCGAAAATCGACTTCAAGAAACTTACAGTTGTAGATTAATGCTTTTAGCGTTGAATTGTGTACCACGCCCTCTTGAGTTGTTGGATGCATTTTTTTTTTTTTTTTTTTTTTTTTTTACGTTTGAGGCACGGAAACGGGGAAGGCGAAAAGTCGAATATAACACGTCCGTCTAACATCTCATCGCATCTAGGCGCGAAGGACTAAACTAGCGCGCAATGTTTTCGTAGAAACCGATTTTTAACGGTACTTCAAGAGTTGCCCGTGGTTTTATTATGGAACGTATGTGGAAAAGTCCAATGCAGTTTTCTATGATTTGGTATTCCGATTACGGTTGACAGTTTCCTCAGCTACAGTAACGTGAGGAAGTCATTTTTAGCACTTTTGAGGAGCTGGTAAAACATGTTAATTATTAGCGGACAAAATTTTTAAAATCACAGGGTCACAGTTTGAAGTATGCCTTATTTTCGTAGATAAACGCATTGGAAAAATTTTTAATAGTTACAAAATAAAAAAATACTTCCCATTCCACGCTACAGCACGTCACTGGCGCCAGGTTAACTAACTCTTAAGATGGCCGCCTACTTCACGCTTCAAATGCGTTGCAGCGTGTTCGTAAACATGGGTTTTCTACGAAAATATTCAAAGTGTGCCCATTGTACCAACGTACGAAAAGAAAATAAACTTCAGACAAGGTCGGAACCTCATTGATAAGACACTACGCTCATTAAATCACTGTTGATAAGACCCCTAACAAGGCTAAAAACGGGCTTTTCAGACTTCCGTACTTCAAAATGTACTAACCGTATGTATGTGAAACTCAGATTGCGACCTGCACTCAACTTATTTACAGACTTTCCACCAATAAAATTATATGGTCACCGCTTGATGTCTCATAGTAAAAACCGTTCGGCGGGAAGCTTGCACGCTAGTTCAGCGCTTGTCTCGTTGAGGCGAAGCGGCATTTGATGCCGGCTTCAAGGTCGACCTTACTACTCCGTCGCTTTTGAGCCTCTCACGCGCGGGTAGACGGCGCCCTTAAGCGGGCCATATCCCGTACAGCACGCGCCACGTAAGTGGGCGTGTAACGAGCTGGAATGTGTTGTATATAATATTACTACCGTTTGAAATTCGAATGGCTAATTTACATAAGTCGATTTAATTCCTGCATTTATAGGCTACTAGGTGTTTTTGCGGCGTCCTGCTGCTTCAGTTCCTTGAATATGCCCTTCACTCAGCAGCTGCCACTCGCCATCTAGGCTGGCGCGCAGTGTACAGGTACGTGATAAAATATTAGAGTCTCTACTGAAAGTGTCATAAAGGCGATAAGACACACGACAGTTCAGTGACTTGCGCCTAGAGGCTAGGTTGAGGTGTGATGGGCGTGTTGTGTCGTCCTTATCGCTTCCTCGATTCAAGGCCACTAAACACGCAGTAAACGTCACCCGAGGCGGTTACCTTAAGAGGCAAAGGAATTAAAGGTATTTAGCTTTCATTTATTTCAAACAATTGCAAATAATTATAATATTTTTTAACTAAATGCTTCGAAAAAGTTTGAGACTGTGTACAATCATACGATATACAATTTTGTTAGAGAATTTTTTAAAATAATGTACCGTTTGCTAGAAAAAAATTATTTTGCTTCATTTCGGCTCATGATGACAACAAAATATGTGATGACTGGATTTATTTGCTTGCACATACTCCATTGCGAAATAAATGCCTGTCAAATGAAACCAAAAATAAGACAACTAGTTGACTAAAACATAATTTGCTTATTTATGGTTTCTTGTCTTATTTTTAGTTTCATTTGACAGTCATTTATTTCGCAATGGAGCATGTCCAAGCAAATATATCCAGTCATGCACTCCCAGTGCACAGTTGTTTCAAAGATTATAAAATATGTGATATCTCAGGGGCAAAATTTTGAAAATCCGTTTGGTGTATAGCAACAGAAAATTTCAGATACAATCGATGATCAAGGCCTATGAGTATTAAAACTGTATGAATATGAATTTGATGTAAGTGTTAATTTGCGTAATTGTTTTTTCGAAATCACTGTGAAACTAAATAGCGAGGCCTTAACCTGAGGATAATACAATGACAAACGATCACCCCTTTAAAGTAATGGGTCACGTGATCCTCCCTCGGGAAAATTTGGATTTCAAAGTGAAAATAGTGCTGTTTTAGCCGTTTTCATAACGAAGTTTTGAACATTCTACTGGTAAAAATATTTTTAATTTTTAAATAATTTTCACAAAAACAAGAGGGGCAGGAAAGGTTGAATAGGGGAACGGGCGGTAGGGGGAGGGGATTAGAACTTTTATCTCCACCCTGGCTACTCCGCTGCCAGCCACACATCGGGCACAGCAGTCGGAAAACGGAGACAAGATATTTTTCTAACAAGCAAATTGATATAACCTTGTTTATATTACTGTTTTACAATAAAAACAATGCTGTCGTTCAGAAAGGAAATAATCTTCAAAGTTTTCATCTACCTGCTAAGTTTGCGAACGGGGATATAGGCCTAATTAGGGGCTAAAATTAAAATTAAACAATTCTTAATTAACCGATTTTATAGATAACTCTTGCAAACAAAAAACTTGTTTTATATAAATTGTCTTAATAAATATTGCGATAGTGAAAATATATATATATATATATATATATATATATATATATATATATATATATATATATATAAATGAAAGCTGACTGATTGACTGACTGACTGACTGACTGACTGACATATCAAACTGCAGCCCTAACCGCTGAACCTAGAATCGTGAATTTTTTTGTGGGGGTTCCCCTCAGGTCGTAGGCGAGCACTAAGAAAGGATTTTTCGAAATTCGACCTCTAAATGGGGTGAAAAGAGGCGAAATGTGTTTCCGAAGAAACGTCGATAGAGCTCGAACCCGACGGCCTATCATCGTGATTTTTACTTTAATAGGAAACTCGTAAAAATGCATATTAGCCATTTTAAGGATTTTTCGAAGTTCAACATTTAAGGGGCTGAAAAGACCTTAAATGTGTTTCCAATCAACTATCGATATCTATCGAACCCTTCGGGATAGAGAGTTGATATTCACTTCAAAATATTGCTTACGTAAATACCCAAAAAGTTGATTTAGGTTTTTTTGAAATTAGACCCCCAGGCAGTAAAATGGGGCAAAATGTGTTTTTAATGAACCGTCTTTACCTTTGAAACACAATTGGCTATCGTCGTGATTTTAACTTTAATTGGTTACATTTACAAATGTCTATGACAGGACTCAAAAAACGTTTCGAAATTCGTTATTTAAAGGGGTGAAAATACGTGAAATGTGTTTTCGATTATCCTTCCATATCTATCGAATCAATCGAGATATCGAAGTACTCTTTGCTTTAAATTGGTGCTTTTGTAAATATCCCAAGTACCACTTAAAATATATTTTCCGAATTCGGCCCTAAACTGGTTAAAAATGGGGTAATATGAGTT
>PNEQ01052909.1:0-21938 GCA_003012365.1 Medauroidea extradentata | reverse complement strand
ATTGTTTAGGATTGATGCTTATTTAAATACCTAAAAAGTAATTTGAGGAATTTTCGAAATTCGCCACCTAAGGACGTGAAAAGGGGTGAAAAGAGGTGAAAAGCGTTTTCAATTAATCGTCGATATATCTTGAACCCAGCGGGCTAATGTTGTGTTTTTTACGTCCACGAGATACCAATAAAGTATTCTAAAACATGATTAAAGGGTTTTTCGAAATTTACTCTCTTAAGTGGTGAAAAGACCTTGAACTTGTTTTAGATAAATCCTCGATATCTATCGAACCCGTCGAGATATACAATTAATTTTTGCTTCATGATTGTGATTACAGAAATTATCGCAAAACTGTTTTCAGATTTTTCGAAATTCGATTTCTCAATACTGTGCAAGGGTGATATGTGATTTTTTAGTGAATGATCGATTTTGATTCGAGTGAACGGGCTAGCGATGTGATTTACACTTCATTTGGATACTTATACAAATGTCTAAGATGTAAATTTAAAATATTTCGAAATTCGACACCCAAAAGGGTGAAAAAGCACAAAATTTGTTTTTCATTAACCCACGATATCTATCTAACCAGTAGCGATATTGAGGTGTTGTTCGCGTCAGAGTGATGCTTACGTAAATATTTTAAAAAAATATGTATGGAATTTTTTTTTTCTTTATAAGAAACGTGATTATTATTAAGAATAAAACTTAGTTGGTCAATAATCAAGGCAGACGATCCGAAAAGCAGAAACGAGCAGCGAGAAACAACTTATACAGGAGTTTCACTACAGTAACCTATCGAGACGTGGTGTTGTACAACCTCTATGAGCCCAGGACACAGATATTTTATTTATTTTTTCAATAAATTTTTTTTTTTTTTCGTGAATCATTTCGACGTTACCTGACGCAGTTGTTTGTCACTCAGGTAAAATTTCCGGGAGGTTCTGGGCTCGAATTCCGTTAAAAGCTGCGTGCAAACGTTCAATTCTGACACACAAAAACTACAAGGCAGATCGAATTAGTGCAATTTACATGTAGTCTTTAAAAGGGTTAAAATTGCAGTTCGCTTTCCACTTATGTTCCTCTATACAATATCAGCTGACATAACGTCGGTATACTGCCAAAACTGATTAAGTCATAAATGCTATTTCGTTTAAAAACAGTATTAAATTGTAGATATTAACAAAAATGTGGTATGTTACTATACTGTGACACAACAGTACGAAACGACGAATAGACTTTAAACTTGGGCAATTGTTCGTGAACAACATATACATATTCCTAACATGTTTATAATTTTATCTCATTTTGACTTTGTCACTTTCGGCAGTTAACAGACGATATATCATCTCACTAATCTCAGGTTTGGGACACCAAATACGTTTCCGCGAAACCTTTACCCTCTGAAACTTTGTAATGTCAATAAAGTTAAAGTGAATATTTTGAAAATATATAATTGAGGGCACCATCACCAATGATTGTGCACAGGGTAAACAGATGTTTCTCATTCGATTAACCTCTTACCTTAGGTGTCTGTAATTACCCCACAACGTCAAATAGGTAGGGCTATAAATATGGCCCAGGAGTAGTCGCTGTTAGTGGCAGGGGCAAACTTAAGACTGATTTTCACGTGGACAACTATAGCTAATTATCCTGCTGCAGAATTAGTTCAACTAGCCGCTTGGACATTCTAACACTTGATGACTGAAGTACCAATCTTGTGTACAAAGAGGTTTCTCAATTAAAGTAAATATTATCAATTACGAATAATACTCGCGAGCAAAGCCGCGGGGGACTGCTAGTATATATATATATATATATATATATATATATATATATATATGTGTGTGTGTGTGTGTGTGTGTGTGTGTGTGTGTTTGTGTATGTATGTATGTATGTATGTATGTATGTACGTTTGTATGTATACATACATAATATCTATTTCCCGCGACTTCGATCTCGTGGCTACCAATTTAATGCCTCTGAGTCGTTCAAAAGTTCACTCAAAGTACTCCAAATTACATTAAGTAATTCGTAAAAAAATATGTTTCTATTTGCAATATCCGTCCAAAAATTAAATTTTTCCAAAAATTAAAATTGACAAAAATATATAGTAAAAATTTTTGATAAAAACTTTTTGGCACCATAAATTTCACATGCGTATTATTTTAAATACCGACAGTAATATTGAAAGTAACAAATTACAGAAAAAATTAAAAAAAAAAAAAAAAAAAAAAAACTAAATTTAACTAAAATATTTTGAAAATTCTAAATTGAGAAAAACTATTTTAAAGGTCGTTACTGACAATTTTAGAAACAAATTTCACTGAACGTTTTTGGGTTACCTCCCCCCCCCCCAAAAAAGTTTACACTGAATGAAGAGTTCTTGTCAGAAACCTTTGCGTGTTGGTGTGTGTGTGTGTGTGTGTGTATAAAGCACAAAACAGGTACATACGGAACGATAGTGTTGCTTGAGATAGTTACCGTTCTAAAGGAGCACTTGATTTTCCACATTTAAAAACTCCATGACTGTAAGTTTATATGCAAACAATTATAAACAGGGAAAAGTAAATGATGTTAAGTGGCAAAAACTGGTTTTATAATAACAGGAAAAAGCGCCGTATGCAGTATAACTACGTGAGAGCTAATAATCACTCTAATAGAAGCGACCTGAGGGCAAATGCTGCAGCAGTATGTTGTAACTAGCACACAAATAATCCAGATGTAAAAACCTCTATTGTTGTCCAGCTCGAAACTTAGCTAATATAGTTTTTTTCCCTTGCCGTAAATCGCAATGCCATTATAATTATTGTTATGACTGACTGAGGAAACAGCTACTGCGGCAGCCAGGGTCATACAGGTGGACTCCTAACGAACAACGCGCTACCGACAATGACTCAGCATTACATTGCACAGTAATTTTATCTCTGAAATAGTACAAATTATACCTTAGGTGCCATGAATTTTATTTTGATATTACTGATCAGCGTTACATTATCTTATTTTTTCATTATTTTCAACTAGCGGAGAAAAAAAGTGTTTTAAAATAACTTTTAAAGTGTTGGATAGATTTCATCAAATACAGCTAAGAACGCATCTGGGTGAAAATAGCTATCCATGACAAAAAAAAATTGATATTGGCCCATACCGACGTTTCAGAGCTACGTTTTATACACAAAGACACAGAGGCGCCAAACTTACAACATCCCCCGGCTTTTCCCGGCAAGATTAAATAATCTTAGACTTAGGTTTCCTTAATAAAATAACATACCGCGAACTACATTATTATTTTTCTCTAACACACCCGCCGGGCACAGAGTATCAGAAAGGGTGTAATTACAGCAATACATTTTAATAAATCTGCAGTAAAAATTAAATAGGTTATTGTGTTTCGTGTTCAAGTTGTAAAATACTTCTCCGGTAAAGGTTTTACCCGATGCGGTATGGGAAACTTACCATCGTACTTAGGCACGTTTAACGTTCGTGTACATACGTGTGTGTGTTTTTCTTCAATTGTTATTTTCCAGATATGGCAGTCTGAAAAAAAATTAATTTTTAGTCATTTTGAGAGGCCTGAAATTCATGTGTCGAAAAGACGTGCTGGATTCTTTAACGTACAGCGACACATTTTGAAGTGTGAGTTCTTTTTCGTAGATATATAGGGATGTAATGCACGTTACGTGGTTTTGACAAAATGGTTAGAGACACTGGAAAATCGCGAAAATATTTAAAATAGTCTCCAATAAACTATAGTATATTAACCGTGACACGTGGGAACAGTTTTGGGACAAATCACACACGCTGTGTGTCTAAGCTGTGCAGTTCTAACTGGGCCTGTTGTAGAGAGAAAAAAATGCTACAAATAAACGATAGCCAATCTTGAATACAAAACATTCAGTGTTATATACATCACGTTGGAGCCTAGCAGACAGTCAAGTATTCCCGCGATTTTCCAGTGTCTCTAAAAATGGTACATAATCGCAACTCGCTGTAACACATTTCAAACGCAGCCAGTCGCTAGCATCAACACATGGAAACAAGATCGTCGCATTAACTCACGTAACACGCCTGTAGCTACATCCCTGCGGTTAACTTTCAAACTAATTTACGACAGAGTACTGGTTCTATCTCAGAGTTGCAATCTTCGCAGCGACCTCTCCTAATTCATGTACGTCAAGTATGTGTTTACACCGCCTTCTTAATTTAGCTAAGGTTAATTCTACTACAGGTTAGCAAGAAAATGTGTTTTCTTATGGGAGAGCTTGGCACAGGGAAAATTTCTGCCACTAGTTTCACTGCTATCACTAAGAGACAAGAAAAAATACGAAACTGTAGTAAAATTAAATTTAAATAGGCTTGGAAATGACAGAAGTCATTTAACTTAACTTTAAAGTGAAAATAAACCGATTTCGAGTTTTAAATTATCAACTTGACGTAACTTAAAATTCAGGAAAGCTTCGTGATTGGTCAGTTTGAACCCATTACCGATACCAGCGCTCAAGCCGCAGATATTTTCTCTGATTGATGTTTCTAAACCTGTAGTAGAATTAACCTTAATTACAGTTATATTTTAAACTGTCCGCCATATTTAAATTGCCGCATCATTGTCAAATATATAATCATATTAAGAAACAAACGTTACAGAGTTTTTTTTTTTTAATCCTAGATCCCTAAATACTAACCTGTTGTAGAATTAACCTAACCTACACGAAACACAGCAAGCACATCCACACGGCAAGCTGCGGTCCCGTCGGATATATTCAGGATTTTTTATTTCACACAGTTGCACAACCTTAGGTAAATACAAACTTTCGAAACGTGGGCTGCAGCATTCTAGTGTTTAGCACACTGCACTTTCTCTTCCTCGGTCCTTACTTCGAATCCTGTCGCTTTCTCTATAACATTAATTTTTCGCAGCAGCAACATCTCATTGACAGACTTGCAACAAGTTGTAATGGAAATGAAAATCGCGTATGAGGCCATATACTAAATCATAATTGAATATTCCCAGATTTCGCAGTTGTTTTCACAAATTCCGGATGGAGCAGTTTCAACTAATTATATCTGTGAAAAACCGCTAGCGAAGCTGTAAAAAAATCGTTTGTGACAGCTACAAAATAATTTATAAGTACGGCCCAGTAGTTTTCGCGAAAAGATTTTTGCCCCACTTTGTTTCAGTGCCTTACGTGCACACCTGCAGCTCAACATCATGGCTATTGGCAGAGTGTTTTTGTGCAGAGTCATTATTTAATTGACTGTGCCAATGAGTACACGGATGACTGCCACATATCACATTTGTGATTTGCGGGTTTAACTTCCAGACGTTGTATATTACGGCATCCAATCACTGAACTCAAAGCAGAGATGTAGGTGTGCACGTAAGGCTCTGAAACAAAGTGCTGCACAAATCTTTTTGCGAAAACTACCGAGCCCTATTTATAGGTATTTACCATGCGAAATATATTTTGTTGTGATCATTAAACATTTGTGGTCACCAAAACATAATGTTGTGATTACCAAACGTTTTTTTTTTTTTTTTTTTTTTTGCAGGGAAGAGCGCTTACAAAACTTTTCTTTCAGCGTGTGAATATTCACTAATTCCTATTAATAGTGTCAACATTCTAAAAGTGGATTAATAAATATTCAGAGATATGCCAGTGGTTTTTCACTTTTTCAACTGCTGAAACGGCTTCATCCGGAATATGTGAAAACTACAGGCAAATCTGTGAATAACTCATTCTGACGTAGACTGCAGGGCCGCGAGTCAGTACAAGGATCCTCCCTGCACTGTTTTAATCAGATCCTGATCACGGGATTGGGTTGCAAGCTATTGCTAACTTCTCACCCCTCCCCCTTCCACCAGGGGAAAACAAAGATGAAATGAGTAGAGCTAGTGATTTTTGGTGAAAGTAATTCTGCACCGCTTTGCTTCAATAGCTTACGTGTACATACCTGCAACTGTGCTTCATGGTTATTGGCAGTGCGTATTTGAGAAGAGGCGTCACTAATTTGACTGTGGCAACCACAACACGGTGACTTCGACACTACACGTCTGTGATTAGCTGGTAGAACTTCAAGATGTTGACGGTTATAATCATTCAATCACTGAACAAGAAGTAGATCTGAAGGTTTCCTCGTAAGACATTGAAACAACTTTGTGCAGAATTCTTTTCTCCGAAAATCATTACAGTCATTTGCAGTAACTTTTTGCCATTTTGGGGTAACATTGTACCAGGGATTTTTTTTGTATAATAGCTTTGTGGCATTCAACCACTATGCAAAATCTAAGGTTAACGAATTTATTCATCTAGAACACTAGCTTATTCTTAAATTTTGAAATACTTCATTTGAAATTAAACTAGACTGGTGGTACATAGTTGCCCTGACCGGTACAAAGTTGCCCCAAAATGACTACCTCTAGAAATGATGGATGAAAGATGAAGCACCAACAGAATGTAATGGAGGGGCAAACGGAAGTTCCCCGACTCCGACAATAATGATTTTGGTTTCCCTATTTTCCCGACTGACGAATTGGGTGGTTCTTAAACACTATGGCCGATCTATTTCCATAGTTTCTCTATTCTTAGGGTAAAAGTTGTGTCTGGCGTATCTAATGACCTCGCAGTCGACGAGACATTACATACATACAAATGAATGTTTGTTTGTTCGTCTTCTAAGGGTTTCTGTGCCATTATTCAATTGCATTCAAACTTTGGCGAGATATTGTGTGTGCTCCCGGGAAGGTTTCTAACAAAAATGGGAAGAGGGGCTTGCAGCACGGGGTGTACCCAAAAAAAAAAAAAAAAAAGAGATAAAATTGTATTACGTGATATTTTCACTACTGACAGTTACTAGTGAATAACGAATGTCGGCAGCTAGGATATTAGAGAACCATGCACAGGACAGAGAATCGACCATGGGCTGAATTGAGAACGTGTGAGTGAGAGATTTTGGTCAGCTGAGGTCTTCAGCGCTAGTGAGGGATGACATAAGGTGGGTATAGAGCAGCCACGGAATGAAGGGGCGAGGGATGCAGGAAATCCCAGAGAAATCACACCGACCGACGTCATTGTCCCGGCAAGCACGGTTCCTACATGCGAAAATCCGGGGACCGACCCCGCCAGTAATCTAACCCGTATCACTGGTCTGACACTCGGCCCCCGCGGCCCACTGAATTGAGAAAGCACACCGTCATTTACCTGGAGTGATTGACGAAAACCAAGTTAAACTAAAATTCTGGCAGTAGGACATTAATCGTTTGAAATTAGCAGTGTTTTCAACGTTTTACACCTTGTCCGAAAAAAACGTCCCACCTCCGCCTTCTCTACACAGAGAAAAAGGTTTGGTAAGTCAACCGCCCACCAAGGCGATCCGGGTTAAATTCCCGGCGGGGTCGGTCCCCGGATTTTCGCAAGTGAGAATCGTGCCGGACGATGACGCTGATCGTACGGTTTTCTCGGGGATCTCCTGTTTCCCCCGGCCATCATTCCGGCGCTGTTCCACACATCACGTCACCCCTCACCAGCGATAAAGACCTCGATGTTAAGGCTCGGTTTCAGTCGCCATATTGAATTTTATTATGTTTCGCTTTTCTGAAATGATAGTAAGAAAAATGTTAAAAATGCGACTATACCGCAAATTCTGTTTGCCTTGTGCTGCAGTACTGACATTGCGATTTAGCCGTTAACTTATAGTTACGGTGCAATCTGTGTGGAACATTTCTTTATATTCGTAATTTGTCCAACTGATTGCGAGCTAACTATACATTACTAGCTCAATTGCCATGTTTGTACTTTAGCGCAAAGTTAATAGAATGTGCGGTACAGTCGCCGATTTAACATTTTTCTTTTCAGAATTCTAAAAAAGGGAAAATCAATCAAATTCAATACGGCGACTGAAACCTAGTCTTAAGTACTGACCTAAATATCTTCAATCAATCTGCCTTGTGTTGTCTGTGGTAATCGTATGCCCACAACAATCGACTGACTGATGATGATAGATGTGCGGAGAAAGTAATGATGTGGAGGAGACAGATGAATGCAAATATCAGCAGGTCGTCGTGTGAAGAGAACATAGAGTGGGCAGACGCCTAGGGCGTGTTGCAAGATCTACAAGACCCGCAACATACTGAAACATTTCCGGGAGAACGTATGTGACATCTTCGCGTGGGTGACGTCTGCACTCGGACGGCATGAATATTCTTTCTGTTCGCTGAATATGAGGGTATCATTAGATCATTAGTGGCCGGTAGTTTACACGAAAATAAATTTTGCATCGCATTGTCTCAATGCCATACGTGAGCTTCACGATCAATAAGCGTATTTTGGCGATTGAATTAGTAGAACGTTTCAAGACCAGAGAATTTTCGCTACTCCGTTAGCAGTAGTATTTGCAAACGCACAGCAAATAGTTTGCTGTCGTTCACAGTTTTTGGTTACCTGAGTAACGAGGTTCGTTTACAGGGAAATTCTGTTGTTCGGTAATTTTTATTTGTGTATAATGCACAGGCAGACATGTATTTGTAATTTAACGCGTAAATGTAGTTCCTGTTGTAGCAAGCTCTTTTCAGATTAGTATACGAAAAATAATTTTTCATATAAGATGATGCAATTTGTACAACGCTTGTAAGATAACATGCTTGTGTCGTTCTGATGTTAAATGTTCCTTCCACACAAACATATTGGTTACGTTTTGCTAAAAATTATTGTTTTCTGCTCACATTGTGATATATGTATGTATGTGTGTGTATATATATATATATATATATATATATATATATATATATATATATATATATATATATATATAATATGAATACCATATGCGACCAGAGAAGTGCAACAGACAATTTTGAAATTCCCGCTAGAATCGGTCAATTCCGGTAACAAATAATCATTTTCGCGTTTGCTTCTGATTGCAAATGTTACCCACGGCAAACACTCGTAATCAGCCTACTACCGATTTACTCGCGAAAATACGCCGTTTTTAATTCTCAGCGTCTTGGAGTTCTGCACGCTAATCATCAACGTGTAGTGTTGCAGTAACCTTGCTCTGATTGGCTCTGCCAAATAAGTGACGTCTCTCCGCATAGACATGATGCCAATAACCACGAAGCACAGCTGCAGATGTGCACGTAAGGCAGTGAAACAGAACGGTATAAGAGATTTTTTTACGAGAAAATCAAGCGTGCCTAGTTAGCAGCACAGAATATTTAGGAATACAGAAGTGAAATAACTGGTAGGACTGCAAACTCAGTCACGCATGCAAGCAAAATGGCTTACCTGGCAAGCAACATTGCGGATAAGCCAATCGCCAGTCAGCGTAAGGTGGCTGCGCTGCTAGCCGGCTACTAGGCCAATAAAAAACCTGCAGTATCATGCAGGAACCAAACATACACGGGGCTGGTATCAACAACCTCGGGCAGCCAATAAGCGGACAAGTTCGTCCGTATCAAATGTGCCGCCACGTCGTTTCGCGCCTGTATTACTATTTAATCTGTTATTCGACAGAGCCGAGTGTGAGTTAAATCACAGGAGACCGACTTGCTAAGGGCGAGGTCTATCCAACCTCTATGAAACCGCTTCGTGGACGGGTCACGTGTTGTGTTAACATTAGGCGGACTTGAGCAGGACCCAAGGACGCACCCTATAACCCTTCTCTCAAGCAGGAGTATGACTACTTCCACTCAGAGTCCAACCCGTGATCGGCTCAGCTCAAGGCTGTGGCTTCGCACCGATATCCCGTGTATAGGCGGTTCACTTTAAAGTGACCACGTTTCAACACTTATATAAAAAAGGAATGTATTGGAGTTATATAAGTAAAGTTTTGAGAGTTATGAAATGTTTAAACTAGTTTTTAGTTACACTGGCGTTGTTCGTATCAAACATAGTAAAGATGGCGTCGTAATGGCGACCAGAAAACTGTAAGCAGTGCTGAGTTTATCCTGCACAGCCTATACCTGCGAAGTACCATGCATCCGAGTTTTCGCTCGAGCAAGTGTCCACCCTGCAGGGCTCCAGAACCCCTTCTCCAGATCAACATTACTCGAGATCAGGACACGACTGCGTGCCTCACTTGGAACCAGGGTTGCCAGGTCATAAACGAAGTAGACTCGCACAAGGAAGAAAAAAATTCCGTACAAGGCATCAAATTCTCGTACCACACCTTTTGATGACCTTTTTTTCGCGCACCTGCGTGCTACGAACACCTTATTGGCCCAGCCATTAATAGTTTCTAGTCTTGAAATTCTCGTAGGACAGTAATTTTATATCGTACATCGAGCAAAAACACCCAAAATCCTCGTACAATCACGAGAATTCTCGTATTTCTAGCAACACTAGTTGGAAAGTGTTATGCAAAAAAAGATTCAACCCACATTTCAATTTATATCGAAAAAATTATATTCACGTCTATAGGAATCTGGCAAACTCACTAAGTATGATGATCTCATTTAAATGAAAATATGCCACATATTTTTTAATAAACCATAATAAAAAATCCCCTTGAGAGCATTCACCATATTTCAATGATACTTGCTTGTAGATTTGATCGTTGACTCATTTTTGCATACCACTGTTCAGTTGGGACATGCAATCTGTTCGTAGGTTGCACAGAGGTAACGAGTGGGAGGTGGAGGTGGTAAGTACGCGAGAGAGAGACAGTTTGAGGGAGAGAGAGGGGGGGAAGAGAATGTGAACCTTGACCTGGAACAGACCCGCTGACCGCCCGCGGTGCAGTGGTCCAGTCTGCGACTCTTGTCGCGTGTCCTTCGACAACGACTGTTTGACGGCGCGCGAATCTCCTGTCCTCGGCTAGTTGTCCTGGCACAAGTCCCCTGTAATGGCGCTTCAAGGCTCGTCTCTGTACCTTTCACAGCCCCAGGGAAAACTGCAACACGAGCTTCTCTCGCTCAACGAGCTGCTATCACGCGAGTCCTGGCTTCAAACACTTGTTACAGTGAAGTGACTTTGGTCTGCGCTTAAGGACACGATATTCCATTTATTTCAAACAATTGCAAACAACTCGAATATTTTTTAACCAAATGCTTTCAAAAATTTTGAGACTCTGTACAGTCATACGATACACGATTTTGGCAGAGCGTTTTTCAAAATAATGTACCGTTTGCTAGCAAAATATTAATTTTGTTTAATTTTGACATGTATTGACTACAAAATATGTAATACTTCTGGGGCAAAAATCTAAATAAGCCCAGCCAGTTTTACCATAATTGCACTTCAAAGTCAAAGTTTGCGTGTTTTTCGTTCTTGTAGTTGCAAAAAAAAAAAAACCTTAATGATACGAAAAAGAAATTTACATTGCAACTACATGTCACGGACTGCAGATTAAAATATATCGAAACGAATTGCAAAATGTTTTATTTAAAAGAAAATTGCAAACAGCAGCAAAAATTTAAATTTCAGCATTGTTTTTAAAGTACAGAAATAATTCGTAATGTTTTTTTACGTACGTCACACAGCAGTCCGTTATAACTAGTTTCAGTGTCAAAATTTTTTTGTTTCAATAAGTTCATTGGAATTTGCAGCTTATGAGAACAAAAAAAAAAAAAGCACATTTTTTTACTTTGATATGCTACTATGGGAAAACTGGCTGACATATTTTTTTTGTAAGAAGAAACTGTACTCTCTAGTAACTTCAACAAAATACTATTTCATGCAAATATAAAATCACTATTTCTGTCAACTTAATGCAATTAAATTGGCAAACCCTCTTCCTTAAGGGCACGGTCTACCGCAATTTTCATCGGCACTATTTTACTTTTTATTTGTACCAGATATTTATTTTCCTTAACTTAGACACAAAATGTGACTAAATTTGGATCTTATGAGATTTTTTTATCTCTCATATTTTTCGCGTAATGGCTTGTTAAAGTCGTATTTTGCGTGTTTCCGTTTTAACGACGACACAAAAACCAACAAATATACAAAACTCAAAAAAATCACAGTGGATAAAGACATTGCAGGCTACAATTACATGCTCATAAAATTAAAGAATAAAAATTATTTGAGTTAAAAAAAATGTTGAAACTAAAAATAAAAATTTTAAAAATTCAATATTTTTTTTAAAAGCACAAATAATTGTTATTCTTTAATTTTATAAGCATGTCATTGTAGCCTGCAATGTCTTTACCCACTGTGATTTTTTTTAGTTTGTTATATCAGTTGGCTTTAGTGTAGTCGTTAAAACGAAAACATGCAAAATATGACTTTAACAAGCCATTACGCGAAAACTATGAGAGATAAAAAAAGCCAAATTTAGTCACATTTTTCGTCTAAAATAAGAAAAAAATTATCTGGTACAAATAAAAAGTAAAATAATGGTGATGAAAATTGCGGTAGATCGCGCCCTTAAGGCGGCTTGGGTAACCGTATGTTGCGCATTCGACACCCTAAAAGCGCGGAAACGATAAGGGCGACATAGCACACATATCACGCCTCACTCTAGCCTCTAGTTGCAAGTCACTAAACTGGCGTGTAGTCTTCTAGCCGACAACTCGCCTCTATGGGACATTCAGTAGTGTTCCTATCATATTACAGATCAATAACACGTATTATACACGCCAATACATTAAAAAAGGTTCTGCGCCAAATGTTTCATGCATTTAAAGGTCAACAAGAACACCCATTTTTCGCAATTTTCAAGAGCGAAAAAAAAAAAAAAAAAAATTCAGGTTCTAGGAGAACCTGAAATTGGTAAACACGTGAGTAACGTTCCTTCAACGCTATTACTGAGCTGACATAACTCAACTATGCCCAGAAGTTTTCGAATAATCTTGTAACGACCAAATCTATGCACACTGCCATAGACGTCTTAAGTAGAAGGCCGCGGCCTTAGATCTGGCAACACTGTCAAGAAAGGTTATTTTAACACTTCTCTTGTCTCGCTAACGGCAATGGCTTCCCCAGATTCGCCGTTATTTATGGCACAATAACGAATCAGGTAGAGTCGTTGTCTTTGGAAGGTTAAAAGAAGTGTTAAAATGACCCTTCCTGGCAGGGTTGCCAGTTCTAAGGCCGCGGCCTTCTACTAAAGATGGCTATGACACTGCTCAGCGGTCCGGGAAGACGACCACCTTAATATTCCATTCACGAAGTTGAAAACCAAAAAAGAGAGTATTTCTAACGTTACTCTTAAAATTAGATAGAATTACCGCTCGATGACATACGGGCATCGTATCGAACACAGTTAAGGGGCCTGCCTACCTGCGCTTGAAATGCGTTGTAGCGAGTTCGATTATTCTTTTTTTGAAGACACTACTAAACGCGAGTTATATTTATATATCCACGAAAAGGACACACACTTCAAACTATGTAGCTATAGTTTTAGAAATTCAGCACGTTTATTTAAAATGTCATTTTCGGGTGAACTTGTAGCCTGCAACATCGTCGTTCATTGTAATTTTTTTCGGTTTGGTACGTTAGTTTGTTTTACTGTTAACCTTAAAACGGAAACATGAAATTTTTGACTTAACCGAGCCATTATGAAAAAACAATAAGAGATAAATAAAAATTTCATAAAAGCAAAATTTAGACACATTTTGTGTCTAAAATAACAAGAAAATAATTCTGGTACAAATGTAAATATAAAAACATGATGATGAAAATTGATGTACATATGACGTGCCCTTAACCCAGTTAACTTTGCTGTTGTCAGCCGCAGTGTTACGAGACAGTATGTTGATTGTATCTGTACTTGCAAGGTCGCATAGGACAGGCAGTGAGATGACTACATCACGAGTGTCACATGACGTCACCGGGTCAAAGCAGGGGTCATCGAGCAGGTACAACGAGCTGTATTACTTCACGGTAAGAAGCGTGCCTTCAACACATGACGTCACAAGGAAAACTCAACGAGACACTGCAGTGACGGCAGTAAAATTGATACCGTGCGTACTTTTTCATTCCTATAGGCCGCTCACGGTCAAATGAGCAATTTGAAGTCATATTTTATTTATTTATTTTCAAGAACTTCCCAGTGAAATATGCACCGACAAAAGAAACAAAATTCGTTGAAAAAGCCACATATAGAGAAAAAGATTGTTTTGCGATGGCCAGAAAATAATTTGTCAATATAGACCTTACAAAAAAAAATTTTTTTTTAGTGATTTACAATTTTTTTTCCTTCTAACCATTGAAAATCTTTGCTGAGCGGCAGCAAAAAATGTCTGTGGTTATCATAAAAAAATTTAGTTAAGTCCATAATGACAAACTATTCTGCAGTTTCTTTCAGTGTAAGAAAATAATTTTCATTAAATAGTGCCTACAAAACATATGCGTTTTTTTTGACAAATATTAAAGAGAACGGGTATATAAATTGCCACCAGTTCTACTTCGCACAAGTCATTCGCAATTAAGGGCTTGTTCCCGAGTTTTTTTCAGACTGGTGCCAATAACTCAAATATTTTTAACCAAAAGTTTTGAAAAAATTTGAGTCAATGTGCAATCACACGATGCACAATACTGTGGACGCGTTTTTTTAAAACAATGTACCATTCGCCAGCAAAAAAATAATTTCCTTCATTTTTGCTTATTTTCACGACGAAAAACGTGGTACTTTGGGCAATGAAATCCAAAAAATCGTTCAGTTTAAGTCTACAAAAAAAATTCTGCTACAAATTATAACACATAAGTGTCAAAACTGTGCAGCGAAATTTTGATATGAGTATTAGGTAGCAATAAAAAAATATTTTCGAAATCACTGCAAAACTCCGTAACAAGGCCTTAAACCAAGGTAACGCTTCACAGAGGGCTCAACCTTGACTATGTACGAACTCGGCGATAACATACATGGCAGTCAATAGTAACAATTAAGGGCGCCGCCTACTTGCGCGTTACAGGCTCAGAAACAACGGAGACATAAGGGCGACCTTGAAACGTGCATCAAATGCCGCATCGCCTCAACGAGCCAAGCACTGAAATAGCGTGTAAGCTTCAAGTCGAATCGTTTTCACTATGGGACACTAAGCGGTGGCCATATATATTTATTGGTGGGAAGTTTGTTGCAAAGTTCAGTGCAGGTCGCAATCTGAGGTTCACATACATCCAGTTAGTACATTTTGAAGTAGGGAAGTCTGAAAGGACAATTTTAGTCAAGTTGAAGGGATTATAAACAGTGTTTTTAATGAGGGTGGTGTCTTAACAATGAGGTTCCGGCCTTGTCTGAAGTTTGTTTTCTTTTCTTACGTTGGTACAATGGAGACACGTGGAAAAGTTTCGTAAGAAAAACTTGTTTTTGAACACATTGCAACGCATTTGAAGCGTGGGGTAGGCGGTCACCTTAAGAGCGCATACAATTCAGCGCTAAAAACATCAGTTCAGAATTGTAGGTTTGTCGAAGCCAATTTACAAAAAATAAAACACAGCGATCGAAGACAGAAGTTTTTGCCAGCTTTCCGAGCAAACATTTTTCTCGATTAACGTGTTTTTTAAAAACAATCTCTGACGCCGAAATATCGTACACATAATTGCGGCGCAAGAGACCACACTTAACAAATGCATCATTCTGGGTAAATGCTTTCTAATAAAGTTGGCAAATATAATTACCAAGGATTGCTGTTTTGCTAGTTTTCTATATTGACTTTCAAAAACGTGTTAATCTCAATTGAAGAATTCAGCGCTTATTTATCTACCACGCCCTCTTAAAGGCGAAACTTACACATCAGTTAACAGTAAACTGTAATGGACAAATGCACCAGTGTAAAAAGGAATCAGTTTCGGGTTCTGTCAGTTTATATTCATGTTCCCGCCCCCTCCCCAATAAATCAGGGGAAATAGGTACTCTTTGCACTTCGTTTGGTTCACGGTTTGAAATACATACAGCGAGATGCCTGTTATCGCTGTCACTGCACTCGCTAGCGTAAAATTGCACTCTTTTCTTCGTCAGCTGTTTCCCATTACTAAGGACTAGGGCCATCAAGTTTTCGCGAAAAGAATTTTGCCTCACTTTGTTTCAGTGTCTTACGTGCACATCTGCAGTTCTGCTTCGTGGTCAGTGATTGGATATTTTAACTTTCACCAGCCTTGAGATTCTACCGGCAAATCACAGACGTGAGGTGTTGCGGGAACTTTATTATGATTGACTCAGTCAAATTATACACATGGACACGCTGCCAATAACCATGAAGCATAATTGCAGACGTGCGGGTGAGGCTGAGAGTTAAAAACATCCAACCACTTCCTACGCATTGGAAGTGCAAATATGCACATAAGGCGTTGAGACAGTTGGTGCAAAATGTTTCTATGCCCCGTCGTTAAAACAATTAATTGCATGGCCGAGTAAACATCTCCTGGTTGGACGTTCTTAGCACGCCAGAGGCAAAGAAGAGCGTGGAAGCAGTAAGAGCGACCAGTATGCATATAACGCCACATTCTAGCCTCTATGCACAAGTCACTCAGGCGTCTCGCCGATACCTGTCTTATCAGATATTAAGTGGAGACTTCGTCAAAATGTAGTGCAATATTAAGGGCGCGGCTACCGCAAATTTTCATCACCATTATTTTATTTTTTATTTGCAACAGACATTTGTTTTCTTATTTTAGACACAAAATGTGACTAAATTTGGCTATTATGAAATTTTGTTATCTGTCATAGTTTTCGCGTAATGGCTTGTTAAAGTCATATTTTGCACGTTTCCGTTTTAACGACTACACTAAAACCAACTGATATAACAAACTCAAAAAAATCACAGTGGATAAAGGCATTGCAGGCTACAATGACATGCTCATAAAAATAAATAATAAAAATTATTTGAATTTTAAAAAATGCTGAAACTCAAAATTAAAATTTAAAAAATTCAATATTTTTTATTAAATACAAATATTTTTTTCTTTAATTTTATGAGCTTGTCATTGTAGCATGCAATGTCTTTATCCACTGTGAATTTTTTTGAGTTTGGTATATCAGTTGGTTTTAGTGTGGTCGTTAAAACGGAAACATGCAAAATATGACTTCGACAAGCCATTAAGCGAAAACTATGAGAGATGAAAAAATTTCTTAAGAGCCAATTTTGGTCACATATTGTGTCTAAAATAAGAAAAAAAAAATATCTGGTACAGATAAAAAATATAAAAAATGGCGAAGGAAAATTGCGGTAGGCCGCGGCCTTAAGGTAGCTGGTTTCTATTTATGATGTTATTACGAGTTTAATTTTTCAAATTCTGAAAGGAAGCAGGTATCACAAAACCGTTACATCAAAATGTTGGAAATAGTTTGTACCAACTCGCCTAATTTTTTTTCAGAACATAAGTTTACATAATTTTTGCTAGTTATCGATTTAATAAAATTTTCCTGAAGACAATGATTAGTTTTAAATTATGAAAACTTACGTTTGGAAAAAAATCAGGCTACATAGTACAAACAATCTCCAATATTTCTATGTAACGGTTTAGCGATATCTGCTCCCTTTTGTGATTTAAAAAATAAAACTTACTAAAAATAGCTTAGGGACCCGTGGCATTAAAGGTAAAGGTGTGTGTTGTACGAGCCAATATCGTTTATAAAATTTTCCGTGTATAAAAATTATGTAATAATACGTATACTGTCTACAACCAGATGGTTTTTTTTTTCGTTCATTTTGATTTTTCTGTTTGTCGTTGTAATTATATTTGTCTATATTTTCGTGCTTTCGCCACTCATCGGAATTCCTTTTGTGGAATTATCAGAGTTTTTTGTTTCCAAACTGACCTCAACCTGTCTTGGTTAGTTTTTTGTGCCTGTATGTTCGAATGTGCCGATTTACGTTCTTGTTTTGTTTTTGTAACTCACTGACTGAATACCTCATGCAATTACGTGTGCTTCCCTTTATTTGTAAGTTGATGAAAAACCCCTTTTGGTGGTTTGCTTGTCTGACTGCGTGTATTCTCTGGTTTTCTTTAAAACACCAATTGGTGCAACGTCGTATGTCCAAGCCGGGGCGCGGTGGCCGAGTGGTCACGCCATTCACCTCCCACCAAGGCGATTCGGGTTCGAGTCCCGGCGGGGTCATCTCCCGAATTTGCGCATGTGGGAATCGCACCGGACGATGTCATTGACCGGCGGTTTTTTCGGGGATCTCCTCATTCCTCCCGCCCTCTCATTCTGGCGCTGCTCCATACTCACCTCATGTCACACCTCACCAGCGCTTAAGACCCCGATGTTGAGGTTGGCCAATAGCTCGCTCACTCACCCACTTGTATGTCCAGAATACTTATTTCATTTGTAACTTTCACCCATTGCAACCGTTTAAAAATAACAATGCATAAAAAAATTACCCGAAAACGCCCATTTTCGCAATATTCAGTCACTATAAATAAGCTTTAGAGAGTACTGGAGAATCTGAAATAGATAAACATATGTGCATATGCCATTCACGATGAAGTGAGAACTGCATAAAGTATTCTTTCAGCGGTTTTGCAGTCATCTTTACTATTTTTAATATGAAAACTTCCATATAACTAAAAATCGGTGTAAACGTTTCAACACTTTCAAAAGTTAACATATATTGGCCCAGTAAAACATTTATAATTAATTACAAGTTCAGCTAAGTGCACAGTTTATATGGTATATACCTTTGAATACTATTCTTAAGCAGACATCACTCCCGCACAACAAGTAGTTTTCAAATAAACCTCTATTGACCGAAACTCTGCACACATCTATGCAAACTGGGCAGAACAGCCAGCTAGCCACACGAGTTATTTTTTGCAACGTATTTAATTTCTAACTGTCTCTAGCTCCAATGCCTAGACAAAGTATCAGTTTCCTCGAGATGACACTGCACTCGAGTAGAATTCTTACAGTATGACGAAGCAAGTTTCGGAGTTTCTTTGCAGGTGTTTGGGTATTGCTGGATGCACGAGTATTTTGCTATTTCACGTAATGGCAGGGTAGTTTTCAAGCACCTGTACTTTAAGTTATGGTCGAAATATTAGTAGTGTTTCTTTCGCGTACTTTAACCTCTTCAATGTCACGCTAATTCATAGCGTCAGATGTCGCAAGTAAGTGATATTTTTATCAGGTCTGTAGTTCTGGGAACATGTTTAGTTTTGAAAGATTGCGCCTCACAAAACAGTTCGTATTTGTTGTGCCAATACTCGACACAAGCATGAAACAATATCGAAACGGAAACCACGCTCTTTAGTTTTGAAGAGGTTTAGAAAATATTTTTTTACGCAAATCAATACCTAAATAAAAAATTCATTCTTAGAGTTTTAAAATTTCTATATCATCGTTTGTATCTGAATTTTTCTGTTGCAATATACCAAACGGATTTTTAGATTTTTGCCTCTGAAAAATTACATATTTTGTTGTCAAAATAAGCCAAAATGAAGAAAGATTGTTTTTGCTAACAAACGGTACATTATTTAAAAAAACACTCTGGTAAAATTGTGTATCGTATGATCGTACACAGTTTCAAATTATTTCGAAGAATATGGAAAAAATAAAATATTCGTGTTATTTGCAATTGTTCGACATAAATGAAAGATCATGGCCATGTTGTGTTTACTCCTAGCCTATGTCCAAGGTCTGACTGGAACGCCACACACTGTCTGGAGGCTAGATACAGAAGACGCGATGCATTAAGAAAGTAGGCTGCCTGGAAAAACACTGGTCTACGACGCTCGTGTGCGGTCACTAGGCGGGGTAATCACTCACACCAGAGCTGCGCCCCCGGGGGGTACCATGTCCCCAGTACAGCCCTTGACCGCGACACCCTGCCCCTCCTCCTTCACTACATTGATAGTAGAGGTGAGAAGAAGGGAGGTCGGGTAGGCAACCATTGCGACTGCAATTACGCTCCGACTACGCCCCCTGGCCATCACGTGTGCGCCTGCACTCACTCGCAAATTATCTCTCTCTCTCTCTGTCTCTCTCTTACACACATATATACGCAGTTTAGGAACAAGGACAAATATCCTCGTGCGGTCGGTGTTGCCTCACGGAGCAGAGGAAATTGTGCTGTAGGTCAAAATAAAAATACTAACTAGGCTTAAGGGCACGGTTCACCTCAGTTTTCAACGTCTTTTATCATTTTTATGTTTGTACCCTATATTATTTTTCTTATTTTAGACATAAATTGTGTTGATATGTTCCTGTCGGGAAATTTTTGTATCTCTCATAGGTTTTGAGCAATGAGTCGTAAATGTCAAAATTTGCACTTTACTGCTTTATTTACGCCACTAAAACCAACTGGCATACCAAACTCGAAAAATTCAGAATGTATAGCAATGTTGTAGACTATGATTTGACACAAATAAAAACAAAAAAATATATATTTTTGTATTTTTAAGAAATTGTTGAAATTTTTAAATTTAAATTTCAAAATTCAGCATTTTTTATTAAGTACAAAAATATTTAATTTTTTGTTTTTATATGTGTGAAATCATAGCCTACAACATTGTTATACACACTGAATATTTCGAGTTTGGTATGCCAGTTGGTTTTAGTGGCGTACATAAAACCGTAAAGTGCATATTTTGAGGTTTACGATTCACTACCAAAAACCTATGAGCGATACACAAAGTCCCTACGAGGAAGATTTAATCACAATTTATGTCTTAAATAAGAAAACTATATCTGGTGTAAATATACAAATAAAAAGAGACGTTGAAAACTGAGGTGAATTTCACCCTTAAGAGCATCGACTACCAAACGCTTCAAATGCGCTGCTGTGTGTTCGTAAATACGTTTCCTTACGAAACTATTCCACATGTACCCACTGCGCCGACATACTTTGGACAAGGACGAAATATCATTTAATTGTTCAAATACCTCTCTACCTGCGTTGCAGTGAGTTACGACTATTCGAATTATTATTATTTTTTTTTCACGAAACTATTTAACGCGTATTATATTTGTGCAGCTACAACAGTATCACACACTTCAAACTTCGTCGCCAAAGTTTTAGAAATTGGCACGTTTATTAGAAACATCACTTTCGGGCCTCTTAAAGTGGCTAAAAATTACTTTTCCAGACCGCCACACACACACACACACACATGTATATAACAACAGGATTCCAAAAACACAACCATAGAAACAAGTGTTCGACATTGAAAAACACTGTACCAAAATAAAACCACGTGGTCACGCCTCAAAGTCCCATACGCAGAGAACTGAAAAATTCGCGTTTTCTTTTAGGCACAAGCTAAAATTCCAGCAACTGTAAGTTTGTGTAACTTTCGCAATTGGCTTTTGACTTATTTGACACTTCCTGGAAGTCGCTGATTCAATAATGGAAGTGTAACTAATATAATACTTAGGCTTATATCATTTTAAGGGCTTGTTCCCGAGTTTTTTTTAAACTGGTGCCAATAACTCAAATATTTTTTAACCAAAAAGTTTTGAAAACATTTGAGTCAATGTGCAATTACACGATGCACAATACTGTGGTTGCGTTTTTTTAAAATAATGTACCACTCGCCAGCAAAAAAATAAATTCCTTCATTTTTGCTTATTTTCACGACGAAAAACGTGGTACTTCGGGTAATGAAATCTAAAAAAAACCGTTCAGTATAATTCTACAAAAAAAATTCAGCTACAAATTATAACATATAAGTGTCAAAACTGTGCAGCGAAATTTTGATATGAGTATTAGGTAGCAATAAAAAAAATATTTTCGAAATCACTGCAAAACTCGGTAACAAGGCCTTAACTGCAAGCAGCTAATGAGCGTCTGTTTGCTTCAGTTCACACATATTCTTGCAGGCTAGCCTACAGGTTAGTGAACCCGCAAATTTTTCCCGTCTCTAGTTAGGGGTGAAAGCCCCTAATTTGGTGATATACCTAAGTTGGTGGTACTTTTTTGAACGCCATGTATTCATCTTAGGTATACCACAAAAAGTTCCGTACTCCGGCAACAGATAGCGCAGCATGTCTACTTTGCCGCTAGGTACGCAACTTCGCCATTGAGTCACGGGAATGAGCAGTACAAAACGGAAAGTGATTGCGGAGCA
>PNEQ01052908.1:94764-120880 GCA_003012365.1 Medauroidea extradentata | reverse complement strand
GATGATAGGCCGTCGGGTTCGAGCTCTATCGACGTTTCTTCGGAAACACATTTCACCCCTTTTCACCCCCTTAGAGGTCGAATTTCGAAAAATCCCTTCTTAGTGCTCGCCTACGACCTGAAGGGAACCCCCACAAAAAATTTCACGATTCTAGGTCCAGTGGTTTGGGCTGCAGTTTGATATATCAGTCAGTCAGTCAGTCAGTCAGTCAATCAGTCACCTTTCATTTTTATATATATAGATGGCGCAAGTGTATTATATTTCAGTTCATGATATAAATAAATTTACTCACACGAGAAAATGCTTGCAGACAAATAATTTTAATGTGAATCCAAGGGCGTAAAAGAGTTGTTATAAATTAAATCCAGAGAATACAAACTTACCATAATTGAGTGAAGTATTTAGTTTTTTTCCTCCTTCTTCGAGATCAGCAATGCAGTTACAGAAGACCGAAATAATTATAAATAATTTCACAGCTGGTGGAGCGGTCGTTTTCATAATGCTGCTGTCATAAACGTCTTGTATTTTATTGGCTGCTCAGTTGTAACTGTCATGTCACAGTTACTGTAATGCTACCACAGCCGTCTCATGTGTATTGCCTCGACCTTAGATGTGGCAACTCTGCAAATAAGGTCGTAGTAAAACGCGAAGCTTTTGTGACGTGGCACTTGTTCACAGGGTTGCCACATCGAAGACCACAGTCATATACACAGTAAAGACCATTCGTACTCTTACAATAAAAAACTCGTAAACTAATGTCAAAACATTTATCAGTCTAAGCACAACAACAATGTCGCCGGTCACTTAATTGGCCTATATTTTAAGAGAAAATTGATTGCTGAGAAACAAAATAATCTTCAAAGATGTGTCAAATTTTACTAAATATTTGTACCGTTACAAGAAAATTTCTTGGAAACTGCTTGCCAAAAAAATTGTGACACTTCAAATAATTGTATAATGAACAATAATTTATACTTAAATGTACGATTATTATATGTAAATATACAAAAATATTTGTATTATATAGTCGCAGTCATACATTTTCAAGCATTTCCTGTAAAGTTGACAAAATTTTCTGCACACTTACAAATCGATTTTTTGGAAACTGGTATTCAAAGAATATTTTTGTGAGAGTACAATTTTTTTTTTACTGTGTACTAGAGAATACTAGGTTCGTATTTGTTGAGACAGTGTGATTTCAGCGCTTATCCGGAAAATCATTCTTAGTAATCAGTTTAGTTAAAATTAAAATTTTTATCACCTGTTAGCTGCGGTAGATGTGGCTGGAAGTCCAGCCAGCTTCTCACGTGGTCTATGTTGTCCTGTCGGCCCTTGGGGAGGTCCACCTGTGGAAGTCCGTCCAGGAATGGCTGCTGCAACTTCTTGCTTACTATGTCCTTCATGGCGTTGTCAACTCCTTCCCTGCGAACACGAAATAAATAATCTTATCCCATGTCAACTAAATTATTGAAGAAAACTCTATATTATTAAAGATGACGGTATATGACGAAAATGTTTCGTGCCACTCTACCCTTGAAAACACTGCAGATTCTTGTGTCATTTATGATTGGTTGATAAACGTCTGACACAACGTAGCTGTCTGCAGACCAATAACAGGGATAACATATTACAATAACGGGATTCTTATTGGTTCAGTCAAATAGGGCATCAGCTCGACGTACAAGCACAAACCAGTTATTTTTTCATAAGCTGAATGTGTGTTGAAATCCAGCAGTCAACTTTTCCCGCGATAAACCACCATCTCTAGGTATTTTACAACTGACCTTATTCCATTGGTTGCATAATGTTGTACTAGATCATTTGTTATTAGTACGTAAGTGATTAATTCTCCTTTCTTTTGTTCTATTTCATATAAAATTGATTTTCTTATAGCAATCAATTTTCTAAAAATAGACAGCTGCATTTGTAAACGCGAATTTCATCAGTTTGCCAATGTTGATATGTTTAATTTATTAATAACATTACAATGCATAATTAACATGGTTAAATGTAAGAAAGGCGTGCTCCTTAATTTCGCCATGTAAAACTTAAGACGTAAATAAAATAAATAAAATAATGCCTTCAGGCGCTCCGCTAATACTGTCGGCCAACAGCATATGTCATACGAACATATAGTGACTTAAAGTCTAGTCTGCTGTCAAATAATAACGCGAAATTTGTGTGTCCCTACACATGATTGTATCAGCGTTTAGTTCAACCTTTATTATTTGCTCAGCGCCATATAAGATGTGTTCAAATATGTCTTGGGCCAGTTGTGAAAGTGACACGAACTTACAGTTGTTTGAAATATAGCGTGAGTCCAAAAGAAAACGCGGATTTTTCAGGTCGCTATGTATACCATACATAGGTTGTTTACGATAAAGTGAGCAATTTTGAGAACCATCTTGTGTAGAATCATGATTAAAAATTATTATATATTATGACCTCAAACAACTATTGAGCACGGCAAAGTCGTTGCACTTGGATTGTTACTTAAGCCCGGTACACACTATCCATAATTAAGTATAGCATTCTGAAGCAAATTCTGAGCACGTAGCACTGCGACAGTGTGTAGAAGCAATTACGCTGGTTCCACGCAGAATTATGTACCTAATTTTGTCGTAGTGTATGTTCACGCGCATGCGCAGTGCACACTTACAGCCACGGCGCGTACGAAGTACGCAAGAAGGGTTACCAATGCTATTTGAATAGAAATAAAATGCATGTTTCCTGCTGAACAAAAGACTGCCGGAGTTATCAAATCCTATGTAATACAAGTTAGTTTAAATTATTTGGGCGTCACATGCGTGTCATGTCTGTGAAATAGTTTTCGGGAATTATAAATTTATGGATTATAGAAACCGACATCACAAACATATTTTTCTTCTTTATGTTCCGAAAGTTAGTAAGCCTTGGTAGTGTGAACGCAGTAGGACAATTTTGCTACATAATTCTGGTATAAATTCGCTACCGACATTCATGAACAGAAATAAGTAAGGATTAGAGTAGAAAATTAAGGATAGTGTGTACCGGGCTTAAGGATTCAACACTGTGCTTACTTTATCCTGAACCATCTATAGTTTGGTTGATGATAGATAAAGATAAGAGCCACTGAGTTTTGGTGAAAATATTTTTGCACTCCTTTGTTTTAGAGCACTGCGTGTACATCTGCACCTCTCATCGTGGTCATAGGTATAGGTCATTCGGGATGAAGTAAGCACTAAAAATTTAACCTCTGAAAAATATCACTAGTCGTTACTGCATATGATTCAACGTTAACTATAGTTACCTTACTGCTTGTACGGTTGGTAGCGAAATTACGCGAAATAGTACCGTGTGTTTTCCTGTTTAAATACAACAATACATAAACAAAATCAACTGGAATCGACGTAATTGTTTTTTTTATATAATTAATAAATCTTTTTTATTAAACTGTAGTGATTCATACTGACTGTGTAATTTATCTTACACGCGCAAGCATTAAGTGACGTGTCCAGAGAGGTTAGACATTCCCCGACGTTAGCCGTTACGCGCGGAACGATACAAATTGACTGAAAATAGAACTTAAACAGGGCTTTCTCGAGTGCTCACTTTATCCCGAATGACCTATAACGTGTCTATGTGCAGAAGCGTCGTTCATTTGACTGAGCCAATTAGAACAAGGTTACTGCGACACCACAGTCTGTAATTTGCCGGTAGAAAACCCAAGACGCAAAGAAATTAAGTGCGCGAGTCACCTCTGATTTCAACGTCTTTTATTCCTTTATATTTGTAAAAGATATTTTTTTTCTTATTTAAGACATAAATTGCGTTTAAATCTTCCTCTTAGGAAATTTTTGTATCGCTTATAGTTTTTGCGTAATGAGTCGTAAACGTCAAAATTTGTACTTTACGGTTTTATGCACGCCACTAAAACCAACTGACATATCAAACCAAGAAAAAATTCACAGTGTATGAAAATGTTATAGGCTGAGATTTGACACGTATAAAAACAAAAAAAATGATAGTTTTGTATTTAAAAAAATTTTGGAATTCCTAAATTCAGCATTTTTTTATTAAATACAAAAATATTTTGTTTCTTGTTTTACACATGTCAAATCGTAGTCTACAACATTTTTATACATTGTGGATTTTTTTCGGTTTGATATATCAGTTTGTTTTAGTGGCGTGCATAAAACCGCAAAGTGCAAATTTTGACATGTACGACTCATTACGCAAAAACTATAAGAGATACAAAAATTTCCTAAGAGGAAGATTTAATCACAATTTATGTCTAAAATAAGAAATATATATCTGGTACAAATATAAAAATTAAAAAAGACGTTGAAAACTGAGGTGACCGCGCCCTTAAAACATGCACTTTCTGACCATGAGGCACAGTTGCTGATGTGAACGTAAGGCACTGAAAGAAGACGAGCAAAATTCTTTACGCGAAAGTCCAGATGTTCTCAGTCACAGAATATTTAGAAATACAGAAATCAAACAGCTGGCAGGACAGCGAACTCAGTCACACACACCAGCAAAATGGCTTCGCTGGCCAGCAACTTGGAGGAAACACGTGCCGCCAATCAGCATAAGGCGGCTGTCTTGCTAGCCAGAAGCCAGGCCAATAGAAAAACTGCCGTAACATGCAGGAGCCAAACAGACACGAGGCTGGTATCAACAGTCTCGGGCAGCCAATAAGCGGCGATGTTCGCCCGTATCAAACGAGCTGCCACGTCATTTCACGTCTGTATTACTGTTTAGTCTGTGCCCTATTGGAAGAGTACGAAGCTCTGGTAACGCCATACTTGCTTGAGGAGTTGCCACATCGGCAACCACGGTAGTAGGAGACAACTAAGTTAAATCAACAAAATTAAAACACATTTATTTAAGGACACAATAATGAATACTAGTGATTACAAATATATTATTGATAGAGACCCCTGTTTTTCGCGAAAAGAATATTGCCCCACTTTGTTTCGGTGCCTTACGTGCACAACTGCAATTCTTCTCCGTGGTCAATGATTGGTATTTTTAACTCTCACGAGCCTTGGTATTCTACCGGCAAATCACAGACGTGTGGTGTTGCAGGAACGTTACTGTAATTGGCTCAGTCAAATGAGATACGGCTCTTCATATAGACACGCTAACAATAACCATGAAGCAGACTTGCAGATGTGCACGTAAGCCACTGAAACAAAGTGGGGCAAAATTCTTTTCGCAAAAAGCAAGGGTCCCTAAGTATTGAGATGAGCGCAGCACCGCCGCGTGAACATATTCAGCTACACGTGCTATTACAGAAAGGAGGAGAAGTACCACACTGGGGGTTAAAATAATAATGGGATGGACATGCCTTGAGAAAAGTACAAGGTTGTAAGTGCCAGAATTCTCAGAATTGAACTATTAGTACTACGTAGTTCCATGTGATAATATGAACATTCCGACTGTCTTGTTTATTCCTGATTAATTAGTTCGGAATTAACCAGCCAGGATGTACAGACTGTTAGAAAGAGCATACTAAAAGTAATATTTCATTTTCGTGAATTTTGGCGCTAAGGGTCTTGTAATTCTCACCCAGCGAAGGTGACACATTATCGCAACTCCCTGATCGTCAAATTATCGCAATGAAACTACTTCGTAATCAAGTTTCTGGTAAAAGCACACGTCAATGGCCCAGTTCAAAAGGAAAACAAAAAAAATTTCCAGTTTTAAGTAAAATGCATATAGAAAGATTTCCATTTCGCCGAAAAAATCGATAATTGACATATTTGTTTGTATTAATTTGAAGCAAAAGTGCAGAGGCAACTATTTAAGGTGTTTAAAATGTTTATAGTCTGCCTTTGTTCAAATTATCATACTTAATACAATTTCTAGAACTTAACTGGCAATATGAACAAAGTGCTAAGTTATTAAAACAAGAGTATTTACGTGTTGACTTTCTCTTCAGTTGGGTAGAGTGAACTTCTGTCTGTGCGTTGGTGAGTCAAACTCTAAATTGCAATTTTTTTTAGTTGTTTCTTTTTGTTATGGTTCATCGATACGAAGTTAATAAACGTTATCAATCACCAGCTTATTTGTATTAGCATCTGATATGTGTTTATTTATAAAGGTGATTAAAATACAAGTCAAAAGGCTTCATTATTATATTATGACACCTAAATAAGTGGCTTCCACTACGTCATAAGTCATTTCCTGACTTTTTTTACTTCCAATGGAAGAACAACGTTTCCTCGGGGAAGGTTTCTCATGTATTTGGAAATGGGAACCCCTTAGTTATTAAGATCTGACACCACTTGATGTTTCAAAGGTATGTCAAGAACTGGATGAATGCAACGAAGGTGAAAAATATCGGGGAAATGAAACACCGAAATTAACATGTGGCAACTTGTATCACACGATCGAAAAATTTGCTGCAAAACGTATGGAACAAAATCACCTTTCAGCTATAAATGATACTCATCTTACGAATGGGTGGATGTTGTGAAACATCATAAAATATTTGATGGCAAAATATCAAATAGCTTCCAGTATCCTCGAGTATTTTGCAGGTAATATGATTGAATGGCAATTATTTGACATGGCTAGAGATGATGGTTTATCGCGGGAAAAGTTGACTGTTTGATGGATTTCAACACACGTTCAGCTTACCAGAAGATTACTGGCTTCAGCTTGTACGTGGAGCTGTTGCCCTATTTGACTGAACCAATAAGAATCCCGATGTTGTAATATTGGATGCCTGGTATTGGTCTGCAGACAGCTACGTTGTGTCAGTGTTTTCAAGGCTATCTTGGCACAAAACATTTTCGCGATATACCATCATATCTAGACATGGCTCAACTGTTTGCAGACGAATAATAAAAACTTATTTTCCGCGATACGTTCTCTAACTACGAAAGGGACTTAAAGTTAACGTTATCTGTAGAGGCACGAGTATTACGCGCATTCATAAGGACAACTGCTTTTGGTGAAAATATATCTGCATCAATTTATTTTAGTGCCTCGTTCTCACGTCTGCGGTTCTGCGTCACGGCCAGTGATTGGCTGAATTTAACTATCACATGTCTAAACGTTTTACTGCAAATCACGGACGTGTGTTATTCTCAGTAACCTTATTCTGATTGGTAGGGTCAAATGAGACACTCTGCCAATAACAGAGAAGCAGAACTACAGAGGTGGAAGTAGGGCGTTGAAACAAGTTGGTGCGGAAATCTCTCAGGGGTCGCCACGAATTCATCTGGCCCGAGCTAATGGCTTCTAACTGTACAAGCGGGTAGCACGTGATATCCCCATCAATTATTTCCTTTGATTATTACTGGCTTTAAGTCGCCAAACGTTGTGTCAAATCAGCTGTTGTCCAATCAAAGAAGCGACAGGGAAGTATATTTTCTTGATGAAAAACCTGACCTAGAATATATCCGCGAAAAACTCGCACCTCTAGTTATTTCATTATTAATCAGTGGCAGCTCGTGAGTTGCAGCCAGATAGGGCTGCAGTTGCCCATAGCTGTACAAGGTTGTGCGCTTGTTGACTCTACAGCCACTGACACGCTGATGTACAGGTGCCCCTTACTACTGAGCGATCACAACATATCTAGTAGCCGGCAAATATTTCATGGTCGTTGGTCTACGGCGCGTTCATCAAGACTGTACAGTTCCGACTATCTGCAGCCCACCTGGCAACAATCCACGAGCCGCCACTGTTACTAATGTATTATAATGTTTTTTTTTTTTAATAAATTAAGATTTATGATTGCACTTTCATAGAGACCGGCAAAATTCGCGTGTTCATTGACTTGTAGACTAGCCTCCAAAAATATATGTTTACTAAAACAGACAGCAGCTGTTCATTGGCTACACACTGGCACAGTAGGGCGATTCTACACGAGCACTAGAAACGCGGCGTTTGAGATAGCCAGACGCAGGTTGTTTTTGGCTATTCTATTCACGAAAGCGTCCGTGACAATATAGTTTGCCGTTTTACCGATCATTTTCAATGTGAAGTCCCGTTCTGGTAGAATGTGTTGCGTGCATGTTTCAACTGCTCATGAACGTCCGCGTAGACAGCTCAGCTTTTGAGCGTTGGCGTCGCCAACGAATATGCCTTCTCCATTTATTTATGGTGTTTTTGTTACATCGGCGTTAGCTTGCGTTCCAAAGCGCTGTTGTAGCGATCGTGTAGAATCGCCATCATGATTGGACACGTATTTAGGTGCTATACACCTTTATTATTGGCTCAGCGGATTCCGCAAGGTTTCAAATAAGTCAAGGTCGAATTGTAAAAGCGACACAAACTTACAGTTGTTTGACTTCCAGCTCGTGACACAAAGGAAACGCGAATTTTTTTCAGGTCCCTCCACTTTTATTACCGACCTTACGGCCTTTCGGAATGGGGACGTTACTTTGTTTGCATCCCGTGTACAAAACCGCTGTTTTACTGACAAAGCGCAGCTTCCGCAAATATAATTTAGAACGTCCTACTTGTAAGCAGGTTTAGTCAATTACGCATGGCAGCCCGATGTGATGACGTATCCTTGTATTAGGTATGTCTGGTCGGACCAGTTGTACAGGTTCCGAAGGAATTCTCGTCTAACTGGAAGTGCGGTGTAACCTTGAAAACCGACTCTGTTGCACGCTGCTTTCCTTGCTGAAAGAAGGAACATGTAGTAAGCTATATCCTGATAGATTGTAAACTGACCCTTATATCATTTCCGGTACCTGACTTCTACGTCGTACAATATGCTAAGCGATTTTTTCTGTGCTGATATTTAAGGGGTATGGAAAGGTACGATATTGTGCGGATGACTGGAATGCTAAATCGTCAATAAAATCTGAACTACTCATCAAAATTCGATGACATTTTTTTCCGAGTAGATATTTGCGGGCGTCTATTTATGTAATACTATGCGGTACTAGGCTTTGCTTTCGAGTAAAAAATAAAAAACGGATTTTTTGACAAATAACGGTTTGAAACCACACAATCTACAAAAATGGAAAACTGTCATTTTGATAATTTTTTATGTGTTAATATCTAGGCCTCTGTGATAACCGAATTTTAAAAATACTCGCGTTTTTACTTGTAAATTATTTTAACACCCGTAAACCTTTCCCGCAGAGATTTTCGGATAGTATAATTTATTTTCAAATCAAAATGCGAGTATTTTTTAAATTTGGTTATTATATAGACTTGAGTGTTCTATAGAAAATTATAAAAATTACAGTTTTTCAATTTTTGTAGAGTTCGTGGTTTCAAGTACTTATTTTAAAAAAAGACATTGTCACACAAAGGACTAAGCATGTTGTTGTGTGTAGGCCTGTGAGTTTTCTGCGACTGAGCAGCATTTTGCTGACAATGGTGTTTAAACAGAGCCAGTGATTTTTCTTTGTGAAAATAATTTTGTAACAATTGCTTCCAGAGCTTTATCTGCACATATGCAGCTCTACTTCAGGGCCAATGGTTGGATTTCTAAATCTTAGCGTCTTAGGATTGTACCCGCAAACATAGCCATCTTTAGTAGAAGGCCGCGGCCATAAATCTGGCAACACTGCCAAGAAGGGTCAATTTAACACCTTCTTTAACTCTGGCTGTCCCTGATTCGTTATTTTGTCTACATGCCGACGAATCAGGGACAACCATTGCCGTTGGAGAGCTAAAGAAAGTGTTAAAATGACACTTCTTGGCAGTGTTGCCAGATTTATGGCCGCGGCCTTCTACTAAAGATGGCTATGCCGCAAATTTCAGACGTGTGGTGTCGCAGTAACGTGATCGCAACAGTCATATGAGTGATGCGTTTGCAATAATACATTCTGCCAATAACCATGAAGCAAAGCTGCAGACGACCACATTAGGCATTTAAACAAATTGTTGCAATATTCTTTTCACCGAAAATCACCAGCTCTAATTATATCCAACAAAACACACCAGTTTGTCATACACCCCTATTGCCAAAATATTCAATTTCAACATTCAGAAATATTATACATTTTCCCGTTGGTATTGGTAGGGTGGTGGCTATGTGAGTATGACATCTGCATTTAAATATGGATATAGTGACCAGTGGCGAGGCGTGGATATGTTGTAAGAGAAGCGATGCTCAGCATTGACTATAAACATAATTATGTGGATTGTCTGTGGAACTACTAATTACCTGGTATAGGTGGTTAGGGATAAAGTGAGCATTCAAAAGCCCTGCTAATGCTCTATTTTTAGCCAATTCGTATCTCTATGCGCTTACCGGCTAACGACGGGACATGTCTGGACACGTCATTTAATGTTTGCGCGTGCAATATAAATTGTGCAGTCGTTAGGAATCTATACAGTTTGATAAAACGTTTGTAACGCATGTGAAATGAAAGTAAGTATCGATTTCAGTTGGATATGTTTCCGGGATTGCCGTATTTAAATAGGAAAATATTCGGAGTAATATTAGGTAAATTTGCTGCCAACCATACAAACAGTAAAGCTACTATAGTTAATGTTGAATTATATGCAGTAACGGTTGGTGATATTTTTCAAAGGTTACTCTCTGCAAATAAATAGCGTTAAAGAGGCGAGCAACGACTTCTTCTGTCTCTACTGGCAAGGATACGTGATTTTCGCGAAAAGATTTTTCCCCCCAGCTTGTTTAATTGCATTACGTGCACATCTACAGCTTTTTTTTTTTCGTGATTGGCAGCGTGCCGTTGTGTAGAGGCGTCACTAGTTGACTGCCAATCAGAACAAGGTTACTTTGACACCACACGGCTGTGATTCACGGGTATAATAACAAGACGATGAGAGGTTAAATTATCAAACCATTGACCACGGAGTTAAACTGCAAATATGCACTTTCGCACCAGCTTCATAACAATCTGGTGCGAAAATATTTTTTTTTAAAAATACCGGTCTTTACCAAGTAAGGGACTGGGCCTAAAAGATATTCTTGAAAGATAGAGGAAATCTGGAAGCATAACGAATTAATTACAAAACATATTTATAGAAGTTGATTGCTTGTACATTCGAAAATGATTATCCAAACAAATAAATAGCACCGACCATGATAGTATTACTGCCAGTTTTATTAGTCAAGATTGCCGTCGATAAACACTGTCACTGTTTTTAGTGCGATTTTTTAACCACGCCTTCCTAACGGCATATAATGAATGTCCTGAAACAAACACATGGTAAGCACACTACGTTAATCCTGGGCTGAATTGGAGGATAAAATGTAAGTAGATGAGATGGTTTACACCCACAATGTGGCAACACTGCACGAACATAGTCCCCTCTTGCGCTCCACGTCTAGATATTATTTTATGTATGTTACGGCAAGTAAACGTAGAATCTTGTTTAGACTGCTCAGGATTTTAACCTGGACCATAGCCGTCTTTAGTAGAAGGCCGCGGCCTTAGACCTGGCAACACTGTCAGGAAGGGTCATTTTTTACATTTCTTTTAGCGCTCCAAAGACAATGACTCTACCTGATTCGTTATTGTGCCATACATACCAGCGAATCATGGGAAGCCATTGCCGTTTGCGAGACAAAAAAAGTATTAGAATGGCCCTTCCTGCCAGGGTTGCCAGATCTAAGGTCGCGGCATTCTACTAAAGAAGGCTATGCCTGTACACGTAATATGCATATCAGAACAGTAGTAGTAAGTTACGTAAGATATCTGTGGAGCACGTAAGGGGATTAACTACAGAACTATGTTGCGAAATTGTGCATGTAAAATGTCATCATGCAACAATTTGCAACTAAAATTTTGTCTCCAATTTAGCCCAGGATTCGCGTGGTCATAATGCGTTTGTTTCTGGACATCATCCTGTGTATGTGTATATGTGTATATATATATATATATATATATATATATATATATATATATATAGACACACACACGCATACACACACGATGTTATGTAATTCGCGGAGACGGACTGCACCACGCAAATAAGCGACAAAAATTGCGCAGAAAATACTCTTTGGTAAAAAGTCATCAGACCCTTAGTCTACGAGAAAATTTATTTAAATCTTCGAAAAACCAGGGGAGTGGAAATGTGGGGTAAGGTTGTTCGTAGAAACGGACTGTACCACGTGAATAAGTGACCACAACTATGCAGAAAATACTCTTTGGCTAAAAGTCGCCATGCTCTTAGTTTACGAGATGTAATTTTGCTCGTAAACTAAGGGTCTGGCTACTTTTCGCCAAAGAGTCACTTTTAGTCACTTACTCACGTAGTGCAGTCCGTTTCTACGAACAACTTACCCCACATTTCCACTTTCGTGGTTTTTCGGAGATTCAAAGTTAATTTTTTGCATTTATGTATTAACACTTTAAGTTGTAAACTAGCCAAGATGTGTACCTTGTAGTATAGGTAGAAATAATTTAAAATAAATACATGTAAATTACAATAACTGTTGGCAGCATGCAAGCAAATATTTGGTTTAATTTTTTGGAGGCATGATAATATTTCTGTTAATTTTTGGTGCTACTGTACCATCAAAAAAATTACTGGGTAAAGGTTTGATTTTGTATAGTCATTTATGTAAAAAATGTTCTTTTTTTTATTACAGGATAAATTAAGTTTTGAAATAACATTATTCAAACAGTTGTCTCATTGTAGTGAATTTACATCTTACAACTTTTTATTTAGACGATACATTTTACCGTGCGATACCTAAATACTGTAAAATGACAAAAATGTTATTATTAATTGCCAAAGATTCGTCGCTGAAGGAGAGTAATGTCCTATAAAGATTTACGAAAGTGAAATATTGGATTTTGTTTACGAAATAATACCTATTAGCTGTCAAAAATACGTATTTTCGTGCTTTATACTGAAGCGCTACCACGCATTTTCGCTTTTGCAGACCGATCTATTCTTTGCTCGATTAAGGGTAATCAGGTGCGAGAAAAAACATAATTTTATTTTTGTGTATTAGTTTTGTAGACGTTAATTGAGAGTAACTTTTCCCTTATCAAAAAAAAAAAAATAGCTCAGTCAGTTTTACAAAGATGGCTTCTCAAAATCAAAATTCGCATGTTTTTCGTTCTTATCCACTGCAAAATAACCAAAGAACAAAATGAAATTAAATATTTCACATTGGTACTACATATCATGAACTTTTCCTTGGCGTACAAAAACCCATAAAATACTCTTCTATAAAAAAAATTCCTGAAATTTTGAATTCTTTCCTCAGTTTAACAAATTTAATACAAAAATAAATGTCAAAATAACCCGTATTATGAGGTTGAATGTGAATTAACTAATTTGATTATTTTGATTGTTTTTCACGGTGGATAAGAACGAAAAACACGCAAATGTTGGGTTTGAAGTGTCATTATGGGAAAACCGGCAGAGCAATTTTTTTTTGCAGGGAGGATTTGTACTCTCAAATAACGTCTACAAAACTAGCACTATTACATGCAAATATACAATTACAATATTTCCCTACTTAACGCCCTTAAGAATCAGATGTTCGGAATAAGTCCATGGATTTGGGTCGTGTCGATGAAAAAGTACGGGGGGGGGGGGGGGCGAGAGGAGCAGCCAACTACGGCTTCGGTCCCGTCAAATAAAGTACAGAAGAATTTGTGTCACAGCATATCAGACGTGAAAAAAAAAACTCCTGAGCAGCCCGTGTCACACGTGCTTGTAAACAATGTTGGGCAAGAGAAGTTATTGTCCGTTGGTGTACGTGTAAGTGGAGAGAAAAGAGGGAAAGCGGAGATGACCAAGATAAAAGAGGAGGAGGGACGGATGGGGTTAAGAATACGCAACTAAATTTTTATATGCCTCATTCACCTTTGCCTTCCCAACCTTTTACGGCAGTTGAGTTGTGTAGCAGGCATGACTCTACGCTTGGACACAGACTAAATAGTAATACAGACGTGAAATGACGTGGCGGCTCGTTTGATATTGGCGAACTTCGCCGCTTATTGGCTGCCCGAGGTTGTTGATACCAAAACGGTGTCTGTTTGGCTCCTGCACGTTACGACAGGTTTCCTGTTGGCCTGGCTGCCGGCTAGCAGGGCAGCCACCTTACGCTGATTGGCGGTAGGCGTCTCCGCCATGTTGCTGGCCAGGGAAGCCATTTTGCTGGCGTGTGTGACTGAGTTCGCTGTCCTACCGGCTATTTCACTTCTGTATTCCTAAATATTCTGTGGCTTGGAGAAGGAATGTAGCTGTATATACTTCTAGAAGGCTATTCACGCCACACTAAGTATATTTAAGTCTCTGTGTGGTAGTCCTATAAGAAGAGTCACGATTTTGTCGCAAAAATATTTTTGCAACATTTTGTTTCAGTGTCTCGCGTGCACCTCGGCAGCTCTGCTTCACGGCTATTGGTTGCGTGTCTTTGCTCTAATTTGACTGCACCAATGACAATGAGGCTATTGTGACGCAATACGTCTGTGATTTGTCAGTAGAACCTCAAGACGTGTGACAGTTAAAACGTCCAATCATTGACCATGAAACAGAGTTGCGGATGTCAACATAAGGCATGGAAACCAAATGGTGTAAAAATATTTTCGTCATAAAATCGTGGCTCTGCCTATAAGACATTTGGCAGTATCCTTACGCCCAAAGGTGCCTACCATCCCGAAAGAAAATATATATTAAGGGCGTCGCCTACCTGCGCATTGTAGGCTCAGAAGTGAGGGAGCATCAAACGCCACATCGCCAGAACGTCCCAAGGGTTGAATTAGCGTGCATTATTCCCAATGATCCGTTTTTACTGTGGGACTGTAAGCTGGACAGCATAATAAGTTTGTGTGTAGCAAGTATGGAACTAAGTTCAGTGCAGGTCACAATCTTAGTTTTACATACATCCGGTTAGAACATTTATAAAAACGGCAGTCTGAAATTTCCGTTTTTAGTTATTTTGGAGTGCTTCGGAACAGTGATTTTAAGGAGCATGTCGTCGAAGGGAGCCTACTAATATCGTCTGTGTTACTTTATGATATTAACAATGGAAAAAAGTGGGCGGAGCTTGAGTCCGACCGCCCGGATTACAGCGCCAAAAAGTACAACATTCTCGGTAACTTGACGAACTACAGCCAAACAACAAGGGGGTCAAGCAAAATACATTGTTAGATAGGCGAGTGTCCATACCTGTACTTCTATGGCTGTGGCCCAGACCGATACCATGCTATTAGTTCTCTGTGCTTGCTGCGAGCGCTAGCTTCGCAATAATAGAAACATGGACGCTGTTGAAGTTTCGCGCGGGTAGCCACATTGATATGAAATGTAATTGTTGCTGTATATTTTTACGTGGGTGATGTGATTTCTTTAACTGAAATGCTTATTGGACATGCAGCGTTTCTCGTTGTAACTATGTTCGTGGAACAGTACGACATTGATTTCCAGTGTGTGATGAAGATGTGTACAAAGTGTTGCAAATGAAAAATTTGTTGGTTTCGATGACGTAAATTTATTTTTGCTTGTGACAAACACTTTTCCGTAGAATGTAGAAGTCCTGGAGCAAAAAGACTGAACAGACTTTCTCTTCCAAAATTGAATCTTAAAGGTGTCTTTTGCACATATAAATATGAACGGTTAAATGAAAGTGCATGAATTATCAGTGAGTAAATTTATTGCACATTATTTTGATCAGTATTAGTTTTGTTGTGAATGTTTCAAGTTGTAACAACACATGAACTGCAACGAAAAGTTACTGTTGTTTTTCTATAATTTGTCCAATGTATTGCTTTAAATTATTTTTTAATAAACTGTCGTAATTATGACAAATACAGCAGTATAGTAGAGAATTGTAATGTAGCGTATTATTTATTTTTTAAGACTGCTATCAAGTAGACCTAATAGCTTTACGCTATTTAGTTTAATTTTGATCTAATTAGTGTTGAGCTTGGTAAAGTTGCACGGTGTTATGCATAAACCGACCAAGTGTTAATTTTTAGTTATTAGTAAAACATGCTGTAAGTTTTACAGATTTGAAACAGTTTTACAAAAGGTATTTTAATCCTATAAAGTTAATATTCATGACAACGGGATATATTATTAAAATACGTTTCGTAAGACCGTTTCAGAGCAGAAAATAATTTTATACGTAACGTGGTACTTGGACTGATTATGCATAACGCCGTATAGTTTATTTTATGGTTAGTACGCAGTTCTTTCGCGTAAGCGCTAGTAGTTACACGGTTCGAAAGAGACTGCTTGGACTTTACTTTCTATACATACTCTCTGTTCTATGAATTCCAGTTCTCGCCGTTATGTAGTTGTTGGAGATGACTTGTTAACATGTGCCATTGGCAAACAAACGTACGTCGTTATTCGCAGGTCGACTGTTTGCAGACTTCTTTTCGCGAACAGTCGACAAACTGTGACGTTTGAGGAGTCTTCTTCAAATTCTGTTTACCGCTCGAGCATTAGTGTCTGTCATTCTTGCCAGCGGTTATTTTGGGGCTTGGGAACAGTTTTCATATGTTGACTTTAAGACATCGACATGTTCAGTAAACGTTTCCGGATTTAACTCATGAGAACCTTGTAAATGTTTCGTATCTGTGAAAGAGATTCAATTGCGATTAAAATTGTTACCAAGCCTAAGTCTTTCTGATAAGCTATTTATTTATTGCTTCCATTTTTACCCAATTTTTTCTAACTTTTTTCTAATTTTACGAACATTTCTACTATACCAGTGACTTTATATTCCACGTCTTAAGCTTCTTGACAACATGTAGGGTCTGTTACGACGAACACAAACGTACATCCAACCGGATATGGAAAATCAACAAAACTCACTATCTTCAGGGATCGGTGCCGGTGCAGTTACATATAAAGTTATGGTGCTAAGTAAGAATGCAAAGAGCAAAACCATGTAAACAGCTATTTTGCTCAAGAATAACACTGACAAACGTTCCGATTTGATCAATTTACTGGCGGAGAAAAATGTGGCTATTTGTTGATGAATGTTCCGTTATTCCTGACGGGCACTGTTGAGCTCTCAGGAGTTGATTTCAGGTCTTATCAGTAGTAACGGAAAGCGGCCAAGGTCAATATCCTACACCGTTGTCGTCTTTAAGGGACCTCCATATCTGCGCTGCAAATTCGTTGCAGCGAGTTACGACTACTTTTTTACGAAATAATTTAACGCGAATTATATTTGCATGTCTACGAAAAGAACACACACTTCAAACTATGCCACTGTAGTTCCACAGATTCTTCACATTGATTAAAAACAACATTTTCAGGCCCCTAAAAATGGTCAAAAATGGCTTTTCCAGAAAAATTTAACCACTCAATTCGAAAAACTCAACTATACAAACTAGCTTTAGACTTTGAACTATGCTAGCCACAAATAAAATAATGTGGTCACCGTTTGAAGTCCCATTGGAAAAAGGATAATAGTAAAGCAATAGACGCCAGTTGAGTGACTTGCGCGGAGAGGCGATTACGCATTACATAACTGGTCAACGGCACTTTACCGCTCTTGCCTCACACACACACACACACACACACACACCAACACACACACACCTACAGACACACACAATCACAGCCTAAATAGGCCCCTTAATAGAAGTTCGCAGCTTTCGATGTGGAAACCATGCTAAGAAAAGTATTTCAGCTTTGAGCTCTACAATGGTAGGGACAGTTAGTTTTCGCGAGACGATATTTGCCTTGCGCGTACACATTCTCTAAATCTCAGAATCTTAGGGTTCTACCGCTAATCACAGATGAATGGTGAAGTAACCATAACAAGATTGGCAAAGTTAAATAAGGGACGCCTATATACACAAAGACACACTGCCAATAACCACGAAGGATCTACAGCTGTGCAAGTAAGGAATTGTAACAAAGATGTGCAAAATCCTTTTTCCAAAAACAAACAGCCCCTATTCAACGGCAGCGGCTTTCCCTGTTTCGTCGGTTTGTAGGACAGACTAACCAATCAGGAAAAGCCGTTGCCGTTGGAGAATTCAAAGCCCATGTCAAATAATAATGCTGCAAATTTTCTTAATTTCTTTCTGATTCAAACTTTTGGCAAGATTAGTTTGAAAGTATTTCAATAAGGGCTTAGCTTATTAACCTTGCATTTCATTAAGAACATTACACACGACATATAAAAGCATACTTACGAAATAGTTAGAATAATTAATATTTAAAATTATATTTATCTCTTAACATGCAATAAAGACAAAACAACTCCTAGTGCCAATTTGTTTTAAAAATCCGCACATTATCGTAAAAGGTATTATTCTTCATCTTCTGCGTCAAGATTTATACTAGTTACTTCATTGCGACTTTTCGATTCGTACATCTTCCCTTCGGTCTGCCAATGTTTCTTCTTCCTTTTGAGGTGTACCATAGCCATCTTTAGTAGAAGGCCGCGGCCATAAATCTGACAACACTGACAAGAAGGGTCAATTTAACACCTTCTTTAACTCTGGCTGTCCCTGATTCGTTATTTTGTCTACACGCCGACGAATCAGGGACAACCATTGAAGTTGGAGAGCTAAAGAAAGTGTTAAAATGACTCTTCTTGGCAGTGTTGCCAGATTTATGGCCGCGGCCTTCTACTAAAGATGGCTATGGGTTTACTGTAGGCCTAGAAGTTATTCTGGAATACGTTCATTGTTCATTCTTCTATGAATTCCTTCCATCCTGATGTATTCTCTTTATATATTTTCATTTAAGCGGACTAATAGAGGTACGTAGAATTTCGAACATGTATCGTACAAGAGGCAAGGAACGTACTCTCCAATAATACACCTCGGTCAACTCGATACACGTTTATTGTATATGACAGGTAGGCACATTGAGTCCACGTGATCAAAGTGTATAGTCGGAGCCTATATTTAGAGCCAGTGATTTTTGGTGAAAATAATTATGCGACATGTCGTTTCAATGCCTCAGGTACACATCTGCAGCTCTTCTTCATGGTCAGTGATTGGTTGTGTATAACCCTCAACGTCTTGGGGATCTACCCGCAAATCACAGACGTGTGGTGTCGCAGTAACCTGATTCTCGTTGGCGCAGTCAAATGAGCGACACATCTGCACGAATACACTCTGCCAATAGCCACGAATCAGAGGTGCAGATGTGAGCGTTACGTATTGATACAAAATGTTGCATAGTTATTTTCACCAAAAATCACCGGCTCTACTTATATTGATTGCCTTGGAACTCGACCACGACACTCCGCTGTGTAGTTCATAACGTGATTTTGTAAATTATCTTCGTTATCGTTAAAGGTTGCATTTATTTCAAGACGCAATGCCGGAAATTCATCAAACCCTTAATTTATTATAAGAAAATTAACAAATTCAGCAAAAAGAGGTGGCACAACTCTTAAAACGACATTACTTGGCCGAGTTGGTACATTTCCTTCCATAGCATCCTGAAGTGAGGATTGCAGTTGCACTGGAGTTTGACGTTCGTCGTATTTTTTCTTGACTTTCGTCACTCACAAGGACGTGGTGCTAGGAAATTACCCTCGTGTTTCATGCGTAGTTCCCGGTAGCACGTGTTACGTGCACTTTCATCCACCCAGTTCTACTCGCCGCCCCGGGAATAGCTGACGCAAGTCATTGTCGCCGTCGGCAGAAGGTAACCGGCGGAAAAAAAGTACTGACTGCACGCGAACTGTTCTCTGGGACGACATTAACACACGGAAACAAAAAAAAAATTATTATTATAAAACACTTTGCAATTGCCGCCGAGAGCTGCAGATCACGGAAGAGTTTGTCGCGAGTTACTGAAAAAATAGTATAGTTGCAGGTACCATACTTTTGTTAAAATGGGACAACAAAACAGTTTGGTTGTTGTTACTACTCTGGACAGTTCCTTCAAAAATCTGTTTTGTAGGAGAAACAAAGGGTCTTGTTGCTTTTACACACCAGATGGTAACTTCTACAAAACAGATTGTTGAAGGAACTGTCCAGAGTAGTACCGACAACCAAACTGTTTTGTTGTCCCTATTTTAACAAAAGCATGGTACTTATACCACTTTACTCTACTTTCTGTGATTATTTTCACACCACTTTATTTCAATGCCCTACGTGCACACCAGCAGCTCTGCTTCATTGTTCATTTTTTATTGTTTAAAAAAAAAACATTGTCAAACCCCGTAACAGCTACATGGCCAGGGAAGTGTTGGTTGTCATACAAATACAAGTACGGTTACAGTAACACAAAGTAAAATAAAAATATATAAAATTTACAAATCATCAATCGTTAAAGTGATGGTGGATATAAAAAAATTAGTCAGAAATAAACGTCGATCATTGAAGTGATAGTAGACATTTAAAAAAATATAAAAAAAATGCAGCTTCGTAGCACATGAAGGGAAAAGAGAAACTTGAAAACACAAACATTATTCAGATTTTTAAAAATTTGTTGCAATGGGAGTTTACAATAACAATTTATTGGTTTGTGGACATACACCATTGTTCATGTTTTGCTGATCGAACTTGTGTTTAGTGACAAAGTGTAAAAAACACACACAAAAGGACATAAAAAACAAAAAAACAATCACACAGGAATTCTGTCAGTTTATATAGGCCTATACATATTCGACAGCAAAAATTCTACATATAGAATTCAATCTAAAATTTACACAACACCCCGACACATACTACAGGCTCAAAGAAAACTACATTCCCAAAATTAAAAAAGATGGAAGTAAGACAAAAAATAGTGAAAAGTAGACAACTACCAAAAGTCAAGAAATCACACAAGTTAAAGAAACGAAAAAAGTATTCGTTTCCTGGTGTTCCGACAAGCTGTGTCTTAGCCTGAAGACGGGAATATATCGCAATTCCCGAAACGTTGATTTTTTTTTTTAACAGTTTGGGGTCTGACTGAAACATTATCAGCAGCGTGCCTTTGTTCAGACACGGCATCAACCCCAGAGTAAGGATATTGTGACACCGCGCGTCTGTCATTGGCCAGTAGAGCCCTAAGTCAAGAGAGAGTTAAACTATCCAATCACTGACCATGAAGCAGAGATACAGATGTGCACAGAAGTCAAACCAAATGGTGTAAAACTCTTCCCGTCACAACATTTTATGCGACTCTAGTAACAATTCACCGTGCATTGCTAGGCGTGCGAAGACCATGCTACCTTATAATTATGAATTTATTTTGCTCTGCACTGAAAAAAATTGTTACCAGATATTTTTAATGAAAAAATAAATAAATACTACATCTTCTAGCAACGTTATTTAGTAGCAGAGCAAAATACCAAACACATGACGCCTGGTTTTGTTGAGTCAACAAAATATGCATTAATAATGGTAAAGTACTGACGTTTGACGAAAAAATACTTTGTTGACATAAATGTCATAATAAGTTTGGGAGTACACAAATGTAAATTTTTTATGTATAAGAAAAACATTAACGTGGTGAATTGTAACAGCACATTCGCAATAATTTTGCTATTTCTTACCAAATGAGCATGTTAGCTAAGTATGTGTTTAGCCGTCGTAGTGAATGATGTTTCATTCAATAAAAATATACCTGATTAAACATATTCTGCAAAAAAAAAAAAAAGAACGAAAAATGATGTGGTCGAAACCGTTAATATATATTTCCGACAACGTCATGCATTTTCCGAACCATATGTAAATTACGATGTGTTACTGATTAACAGGTAGTTTTGGCCGCGGAGAATACGGAATGATTTTCAATACGAATGGCCTTAAACTGGTTTCTTTATGCTACTATGTGTTCTTAATGCTTCGGCACAAAAATCTATGTACGGTCAAACAAATATTTCAAGTTGTACTTAACAAATTTTGTATTTCTGGGAAAAAACGACAAGGATATCGTATTGTTTTAGCTTTCACAACAAAATATTTGTTTCTACACATGCAAATAATTTGGTTTCGCCAACATAATACTAACCCAACCACTGTTAGTTACGCAGAACCTGAGAAAACTCAAGAATTAAATTTAGGGCAAGCTAGAATCCAAACGCAACTGCAGTTGGATTTTAGTTAATGATCATTAATCTCGCAAATTTTGTCTGGTATTGTCAATAAAAATAATATTAAATCATTTTAATATACGTTTTTTTAAAACGAACTATAGTTATAATAAAATATTATGTTCATTTCCCTTACGAAAATACTTGTACACTTAAAACGAAACAGATGGGGGGGGGGGGCGCATGAAATAAATAATAGTAAGGAGTGTAGATAGGAGATGTAAAAAAAACTCACGAAACACTTAATATCATTTGCCGTGAAGTGAAATTATTAGTGACTTAGGTTTTATATTCATCTACTGCATGCCATGCCCACCCCTCACGATTTTTTTTTTTTTTTTTTCGTTTCAAATCTTGTAGGTATTTTCTTAGGAGAAATTATTTTTAATTTTTGTTCGTTTCAAAAACATGCTGTATTAAATAAAGAAGTTTTATTATTATATGCACTACACTGCGCGTAGAATTTTGCGTCTATGTGTTTAAAAAAGGTGGAATATTTAAAGAAATAATTAAGTTGTAGCAAACAGTAAATTTATCCAATATGAAGATACATGTTCCACTTTGATAAATTACTATGAAAACCATAATTTTGTCTTAAGGGTATTACTAGCTGCCCAGCAGCGACTTGGCCCGCGAGGATTTACTTGCAGGCAAAACTATAACGATAGCTTATTGTGTTAATGAGACGATGAGGACATGCGAAAACATTTTACGACTTTCCACCTCCAAAGGGGATCTATGATCTAACTTCTCCTCTGGTAGATGTCGTCACCTTCGATGTCTTTGCACCGTAATCTCGAACACCTCTCTTTACCAGATGAAGAATAAGCTTGGCGACACTGTAAGTTATGCTCTGAAATGATTTAATACATAATACATAATTATATGTCCTCAACTTTCACAGCGTGTTTTGAATTATTAATTACTTTAAATTTAGTTTTGTATTTCTGGAATATTTTACGTCTTTCTACCCCTAAAACTGTCAAATTTAGAAAAATCATGAAATAGCCTTTTAGGTATTTACATAAGCTTCATTCATATTCAAATATTTTCTCGATGCTTCAACAGGTTCAAGATATACAAAGGATTAATCGAAACCACGTTTTTAAAAATACACTTAGAGGATTAATTTCAAAAAAAGTCCTGAAACTACTTTTTAGGGATATGCGTAAGCTTAATTCTGAAGCAAAAATTACCTCACTACCTCTATGTGGGTTTAAGAGTTATCAAGGATTGATTGAAAACACATTTCACGACTTCGCATTCACTTAATTTTTGAATTTTAAAAAAATCTAAAAATGAGGTATTATGAATTTTTGTAGGATTTTTTATGAAATAAAAATCACATCGCTATCTTAAAGGGTTTAAGAGCTATTGAGGGTTCATTAAAATTTTTTCCCACCTTTTTCACTACCTTAATTTTTAGATTCTCGAAAAAAAATCCTTCTTATTGGGTGCTTACTGTGTAAGGAGAAGCAATCCACGAATTTTCACGTCCCTAAGTTTAGCGGTTAGAGCTGTGGTTTATGAGTGAGTGAGTGAGTGGGGTTCTTCATATTCTATATATTACAATTATTTTCGTTTTTTCCTTCTGTGACTTATATTTGCTGACCTACGCAGTTATCCTACCGCATTTCTCAACGTGTAGAAGGTTTTTTTATACTCCTTCGCAATCGAGTACGTTATTAAAAGCATATTTACCCTCACGCCACTGACGTTAAGTGGAAAAAAACATGTAGAATTTTCCTCCTTTCCAGAGGCTATTGTTGAGTGTACCGTGCGCACTTTTCAAAACATAACAGTTTTTTTCCGTTAAAGTATTTCTGTCACTTATCGTTATTAAAATTGTCATGTCTTTGTTTAACGTTGGTAGAGACCAGAAGATTTCGCGTTATTATCTGACAATACTACCTAACAAACGTTTAAGACCACTTCCTGGTTTTAATAATGGGTTCCAGGACTTAAAATTTCATTACTAATCTTTTCATGAATATTTTGTGAACAGTGCAGACTGTCAAACATATATGTAATTCAAGATTTTTGAGCTGCAATATTTAGTTCTTGAATTTCTAATTTTATAATTTATTACATTTACAGTACTTTTTAGTTGTGAAATAATTCCCTGGAAACTATACCATCTTGATTAATTCAGTGTCAATTTCCTTCACTTATTATGAAACGTAAAAGATAAATTACAGAATAAAAATTCACTAAAGTAAAAATAAGTTAAGAAGAATATTATTTTTATGCATTTTATACCCTGAAGAAAAATAACAGCTAAAAAAAATTATTCAAAAAATAATATTGACTGAACTAGCGACACCGTACGTGCATAAATCGATTTGTGAATAGATTCTTAGTCGAATTTTAAGTCCAGGAACCTATCACAAAAAAAAAACAGGCAAAGGTCTTCAACTTTTGTTAGATACTCTACGTCAATTTTTCAAGTCTCGAAACACGAGACAATAAGTCATATAACTCGCAAAAAAAATATTTTTTTTAATTGCCGCTATTTGCATTTACGCAGGTCTATAGAAGTAAAAGTCGTGAAGGGATGGGATTTATTCTTCTCATTTTTTGCAGCCGCTCGTTTTGACTCGCCGACTTATATTACTCGAAGCTGTACAATCGCACAAGTTGGTGTACAATTCTTTTTACAAAAAATCACTGACGCTATTCATACCTGCTACACAACTCAACTGTCGCAAAGGGTTAGGAAGGCATGTGTAAAGGAGGCATATCAAAATTTAGGCGCGTGCTCCAGGCTCCTAACCCTTCCCGACTCCACTTTATACCTCGTTCCACTCCGCTATCTCTTTTCCTTGCCCCAACACGAAGCAGTACACAAGCCACGTAAACCAACTCGTAGCTCTATTCATTAATCAAACTTGCTCTTGAATCAGTTATTTGAGAACCAAAATAAGTTAATTATCTACCGAAATGAGTTTGTGTGTGTTATAATTTTGTACAGAGATAAATACGCGTATTGTCAAACCACATTAAGCATCATTGGCGGGTGTAGCAAGACACTGAACTATAAGTTTATATGAGAAACATCATATTTTATTGACAACCACTGTACAAAATCATAACACCCACAACTCGGTTTGTTAGAAATTTGACTCATGCAGTTTCTCAAATGTCTGATTCATATGTCTTAAGTTACTTATGGATTACATAGTTCACCAACTGCGTGCTAGAGTGCTCTATCTCAACATACGGTTACGGTGACCACTGCAAGGGCGAGTCAAAATAGCAAGGGCGAGTCAAAGTAACAAGAGCGAGTCAAAGTACTAGTTTAAAAGCGCGTATAAAAAGTTACCTTGCTGGCGACTTCTGTACCTATACGTTGAAATGAGTACACGCCAGATAACTCTTAAAATCATGTGTGCCGACTTTTTACTCCCCACAGCGCCATATTTTGAATCTTTTTACAAAAAAAATTGTAAAAAAATATAGAAAATGTTGCGAATACAACAAAATTTCATAATAATGAGGTTTTCTAATATTAGGTTACGTAACCAATCGAATGTTATATCACTGTGAATTATTTCGTCAACTTGGTTTTCACTATTTGCATTGGCAGCGTGACGTGAAAATTTTGACTTTTATGCACCGTTATGAAAAAAAAAACTATTCGAGCTGAAATGGTTTCGTAAGAGGAAACTGTACTCACAAGTATCGCCTGCAAAATATATACTATTTCGTAAGAATATATATTTTTTGTAATAACCGCACTTGAACACCCTTAACGCTGTATCAGAGTCACCTTGGACTGCGGCAAACTCACTGACCTTGAAATGAAGCTCCTTTGTGGTAACAATGTGCGAGCTTCTAAATTACATCCAGCGCTGCCAGATACTGCGGACTGAGCGAACGTGAAAACGTGCTACTAGGTAGGCCTACTGTAGAAAGTTAATCTTCTCCGTATACTACTCGTACACAAGCATTATAAATAATGTCTCAGCATTTTTCGAACATTAGGCGTATTTTAGCGGTTGAATTGGTCTTAAGCTGTTAGCAAGCGTTTGCCGAATCTGTTTGCATTTACAAGAAATCGCTAAAATGCAATATTCAGTAAACATAAATGGCTACCACCATGGAGTTACGAAATTGTGAACTTGTTATTGTCTTATCAGGAATAGAATTGGACTGTATAAAGGAAAATACTTCTTCACGAATACGTTTATTGGAAAATAAACTACTTTC
>PNEQ01052908.1:0-94664 GCA_003012365.1 Medauroidea extradentata | reverse complement strand
TTTTACATTTACAACATAATAAATTGTAGAAATAAATTTAATTGTTCACCAGTATATGATGAAAAATTAATATTGCATCATTTTATTTTAAAATAACTTAAGTTTCGTCCATATTTCACATAAATACAGTTTGTTTTGGTTTCAGATTTGTTCGAAACAAAACCGGAAATAAAAGTAAATGTAAACATCATGTGAACAAACCCTGTAACCGTCCTCCTGCCTCGTTTGCCAGAAACGTGCAAACACCCTCAGCCTGGTTGCAGCATGTTTGCAAACACCCTTGTAAACAGGAGCGCTAAAATGCTCTGTTTATAGGTACCGCTACCAATTCAACCGCTAAAATACGCCTATTTATTCAAGTAATTTTAGACCATTCGCTTTCCAGCAAGGCGATCCGGGCTCTATTCCCGGCAGGGCCGGTCCCGGACTTTCGCATGTTGAAATCGTGCAGGACGATGTTGAGAGCTGACCAAATTCTCTCAATCACTCAAGTAATTTTGATCAGAAGAATAAAAACACCTGTTAACAGCCTACAAGAAAATAATTGTTTAAATATCTCCGTTCCTCTTACAAAAATAATTATTAGAGCCACTGACGACAGTTTTTAACTGTCATGGTTTCAGGGTAGTGCTTACATATCCGCAAGTCACGATATGATTGTGTGAATGAAACGACATTTACAAAATACGGCATACCACGTATTTCGTTATTTACTATTTGTTACACATAGCGTAGTGTGATTATTTGGATATCGTAAAATATCAACGTTACGACTTACATTTTCCTTCAAAAAATTTCTAGAATTTGAAGAAGGCCTACAAGAAGAATGTTGTTTCTTTCAATACTTGATACACATTGGCTGCATTGGTAAAAGCAAATTTATTTTTCAATTAATAATTTATAGTTTACAGGTCTAATGAAAGCAATTAATTTCTTCAGTGAAATTATTATTGCTTATATTTATTTAAACGACAACAAATACGGAAATTCGCATATAAATATTATCTCTTACCATCATTAGAGACCTGAAAATTTCGTGAACTCATTGACGAGGACGTTAGATTTCAAAATCCTGTATGCATGCAATAGTTTCACGATTGGGTTACAGTTACTGAAACTCTTCCTTGAGGACTGCGAGCCAACAGCAGAGCTGCATGAAAACATTCACAGACTCCCGCGCTACCTTGTCACATATACAACTGGTCACTCACTGGAGCAGCAGACAATGTACAAGTAGCTGAGGACATAGTGTATACAGGACTGGGGAGTCCAGCCTTCTGTAAGTTGAACCCGCGATATTTCGGGATTTCGGGGTCTCTGCTTATCGTTTCTCTCGTGACAGAAGGGAAATGGCTAACCGGTATCTTTGACGTAAACTTACTGTCATTGCTTGCTGATGTAGATATCTTGCTTTTACGAACATATTTCATAATAGTTGTGTTTCGGAATACTTTCACATCAATATGCGAATTATAGACGTTTGGTGTCACAAAACTTATACACAAGGACCCGTGATTTTCGAGTAAAGTTTTTTGCATCACCATGTTTCAATGCCTTATGAGCACGGCATTCAGGCCAATAGGAAACCTGTCGTATCATACAGAAGCCAAACAGACACGAGGCTGGCATCAACTGTATCGGGAAGTCAATAAGAGGCGAAGTTCGCCCGTACCAAATGAGCCGCCACCACGTCATTTCACGTCTGTATTACTATTATGTATGTGCCTTACGATGTGGAAGCGACATTATGCAAGCGGCTGGAGTATCCCGAGAAAACCTGCTGGCCAGCAGTAACTATCAGCCACGTTTCAAACATGCGAAAAATCGGAAATCGTACCTGGGTCACTTTGGTAAAAGTCGAGTGCTGTAACCACTGTACTAACCACGAAAAATGGATGGTCCACCTATAAACGGACTTCTCTCAGCGTGTTCGTCAGTGGTTTCTAATAGGGGAATGACTGCCCGCCATTGCTGGCAGACATGAGTTGTTAATTGGTGGCTCGTAAAGCTCTAGCACAGACTAAATAGTAATACAGACGTGAAATGATGAGGCGGCTTATTTGATACGGGTGAACTTCGCCGCTTATTGGCTGCCCGAGGTTGTTGATACCAGCCCCGTAGCTTTTTGGCTCCTGCATGTTACTACAAGTTTCCTATTGGCCTGGCTGCCGGGTAGCAGGGCAGCTGCCCTACGCTGATTGGCAGTATGTGATTTCGCCATGTTGCTGGCCAGGGAAGTCATTTTGCTGGCGTGTGTTCGCCGTTCTACTGGTTATTTCACTTCTGTATAACTAAATGTTCTGTGGCTCTAGTTCGCTGACGTTGTTGTAGTTTTGCTTCTGTAGTCTGCGGTGTTTTGTGGCATCCCTAGAGCCACAGATTTTCGGTGAAAAGCTTTTGCTCCAAATTATGCCTTACTTTCACAGCAGTTGCTCTGCTTCAAGGTCAACGAACATAGGTTTTTAATTCTCAGTGTCTTGGGATTCTATCTGCAAATCGCAGACGTGTGGTGTCGGAGTAACCTTATTCTTACTAGAACAGTTACATTTGTAACTCCTTACACAAAGATACACTGCAATAACTACGAAGCAGACCTGAAAACATCCACACAAAACATTGAAATGCGTAGGTGCAAAAATATTTTCGCTAAAAATTCATTAGCTACAGGTATTGCACAGTGCAGAACTGAAGCGTACAATTATATGAACTTTCTCTCATTTGCGTAATTCGTTCGGTAAACGATTATCCGGTTTTGCGAAATGAACAGGGACTGGCAAATTTCGTGAGTTCAATGCCCCGCAGGCTAGACTCCGCGGCCTTGTGTGCGCTCCAATATTTGAAATTTCCCCATTGCCTGTTGACCCACATTCAAACCTGACCAGAACACAGAACAAGTAAAAATCACAAGCGAAACTACTTTAAGTGATAGAGCCATTATATTTTGGCGAAATGAATTTTGCACCAACTTATTTCTTTGTTTGTGTGTAGAGATACGTCCATTTAGAAAATATATTGTAGGTCAGGTTTAATGCCAAGATGGTATACCTTACTGTATTTTATGTGATTGCCCGACAGCTACATGACACAGGCACAGACTAAATAGTAATACAGACGTGAAATGACACGGCGGCTCGTTTGATACGAGAGAACTTCGCCACTTAATGTCTGTCCGAGGCTGTTCATACCTGCCCCGTGTCTGTTTGGCTCCTGCACGCGGCAGGGTTCTATTGGCCCGGCCAGGGGGGTGACACAGGATAGGACCTACGCAGCTCTTATTTTCTGTAAACGATTGCGTGTGTACCAATATACAAAATTACAAACATCACTGCACGATATTGTAATATACTAACAGAAATAATATTTGTAGGCAGTTACCACATATTACAGTGTTAATGTCGTAATCTACACGAATTAAATCTTTCGTTTTGTTGTAAAAACTGTTTAAAGAATGTTGATATATATTGAGTGTCTTGAAAATTTTTTGTAGTGGTACACCCGAGGATCGTGTAAGGATACGCCGCTATTTTCCGTTACTATTATCACTCGTGTGCATGCTCGCCGCGTGGTTACGATTCGTCAACATTTATCGTACCAAATGGTTTGTTTTAGTTAGAACTTTTAGTTTTAAAGTTCCAGGTGTATTTTATTTTAGCTAGGTCTAGGTTTTTATTGTACCAGTTATATGTGGCTTCATGACCTGTGTTTCGTTTTGTTTTAAAATGTTTTTACGACTGATGTTAACCTAATAGAGTGGTAGTGTGTTGTGTCCCATATGCTGCCAGTTGTTTGAATAATAATAATAATAATAATAATAATAATAATAATAATAATAATAACTGACTTCGAATGTACCTAAATATTACGTAATATTTATGAACAGTACTTAAATCAAAATATCAGATTTAATCGTATACTATAACCTTAAAGTTACAGGTTATAAGTGCACACAATTTACCCATGTCAAAAACCTCGCCGCTTGAAATAAAAATAAATAAATAAAATACGTTATTACAAAACACTCATCTAACAACATTATAGGCTAGTTAAATATTTAAAAAGTTCATCACGACTATGCATCATTGTGGATACTAACACAACATTTCCCTCAACAGAATATGTATGTTTTCTGTAGAGTGGTTGGTGACACACAATCGTTTACGACCACGAGATCGGGCCGAAAATAAGGAAGGCTGGTTAACTTGGCAGTGCCATCTCTTATAAACCCTTACATACTCATTGGGCCTGGCTGCCGGCTAGCAGGGCAGCCACCATACGCTGATTGGCGGTAGGCCACGGTTGCCTATCTACCAATGTATTTTGCTTGACCCCCTTGTTGTTTGCCTGTAGTTCGTCAAGTTACTGAGAATGTAGGGAGTGTTTGGCGTTATCAGGGCGGTCGAGCTCGAACTCCGCCCACTTTTTTCCAGTGTTTGCATTATAAAGTAAATAAAGATTGCTGAAGCCATAATTTAGGATTGTGAGCGAAGGGAGTATTTCATAAATTGATAAAAATATACGTTTTGATAAAAAAAATGAGAGGGAAGTGGGCAGAGTTTGAGCCCGACCGCTCTGATAGTAAGGCCAAACACGCACACATTCTTGGTAACTTGGCGAACTACAGCCAAACCAGGGGGCCAAGTTTCCAGGCGAGTGTCCAGACCTGTTCTTCTACGCCCGTGCGGTAGGCGTCAGCGCCATGTTGCTGGCCAGGGGAGCCGTTTTGCTGGCGTGTGTGACTGAGTCCTAGCGGCTATTTCACTTCTGTAGACTATTCCTAAGTATTCCGTAATGCTACCCTCTTGTACCGTGGAAGCTAATTCAATAATACAGAGCGGCCAGTACGTGTATGTGACTGAGAATTCCAATCTGCTGATAAATAAATCCGCGAAATTTACGCGCCTTTGTCTACGTCCATAGCGGCACACCTTCTTCGTGGTTATCGTCCGCATGTCTTTGGGTCGAGACGTTGTTCACTTGTATGTGTCAATAAGACTTACTACGACACCACACGTCTGTGATCTGTTGATAGAACCCAAAGACGAGGAGAGTTAAAAATCATCCAATCTCTGACCACCGAGCATAACTGTAGCTGTGCCCATAACGACCTGAAGCCAGTTGGTGCAAAACTATTTTCACCAAAAAACAGTGGCCCCATCCATGTGTGACGAGATTGAGTTGCACAAACCGCGTATGAAGAAACGTCATTCGTCAATCAGTTGCACCAGCTTGACCAACTAGGAATGTCTCACAGTACACAGCGGCCAATCAGACACAAGGCCAGTGTTCTGAGCATAAACTTTTGCACCACTTCGCCTCAGTGCCTTAGGCCGGGTTTATACATTGGCCCAACACCCGACCTTGGAAGGAATCGGCCAATGTGTAACAGCTACTTGGCCGATCTTGGAACGTTGGCTATGTGTTGGAAGCATTGGCCATTCAGTGTCGGTTTTTAGTCCAACATCAAAGGGGTTGGTGTATAAATTGGTGAAGTCTTGATCTGTGTTTACACATTGGTGCATGCATTGGTGTTGTGATTTTACATTTTTTTTCTTTGTACTCTGAGAGAAAATATTGCTATACGAAATGTTGAAATGGATCAGTGGACATTATTCTGCACATATACATAGAGTATGAATCTAGTAGCAGAAATTTACAAATAAACTTGACCCTTAATTTTCATGGAATTTAAATTGGCCGAATGACTGGTTTAAAATGAATTGGCCCAGTGTGTAAATAGCGACTGGCCGTTTCTTGGTCACAGGCATTTCTTCCTTCCAAGATTGGCCCAATCACTTGGGCCAATGTGTAAATCCAGCTTTACACAAGCACATCTTCAGCCCTGCTCCGTAGTAGTCGTCAACGTCTTCGTGTAGAGGTACCAGTAATATGACTCTGCCAATCATAACAAGGATACTGCGACTTCACACGTCTATGATTTGAGTGTGGAACATCTAGACGCTGAGAGTTAAAAACAGCCAATCACTGACCTTGAAGAAGATATGCAGATGTGCACATAAGTCATTGAAACAAGTTGGTACAAAATTATTTTCACAATAAATCAGTTCCTCTTCTCTATGAATACTTTATTTTGGTAGGTACTAGCTTGACATAGTTAAAAGACTATCAAACCAAGTTGGTTCTTTTATGGCGTCATTCTTTATCAATGGTATTAGCTAGTACGTGGTCTGAACAGAAATGGTGCAGTCCAGCTAGCTTCACTCTGTGTTGCCACGTCAAACTGGATTGAAAGTTTTACTATAATAACGTTTTAACACTGGTTACCTCTTTGTGCTTTCCGTGTCTAGTCCACTCAAGTACAGTTCAGACCGAAATACTCTGAAAGCACTAAGTGAATAAGTTATATAAGCGTCGAAGCCTCAGAACTCCCGAGTAAAGCTGCAAGAATCCGAATGTTAAACAACAAATGATAGCTCGTGTAACATTACAAGGTTTTATAGACACATTGTACGAAATGTTATTAACAGTAGTAAAATGTGACAGTAAAAAAAAACAGTACCGTAAAAGTGAGGTTAGTTTGCACTACCCTGGGTAACTTTGCACCACAGCATTAATTTATTTTTAAATACAAATTCTAAAACACTATTTACGGTAAAGTAATGTCGTTTATAACTGCTGTGTACTGTGAAAGTTTAACCCCTTTAAAATAATGCTAACAGTTATTCTAAACGAATAAGTGTGTACCTCAGTTCGAACTTACGGTAGGCCAAATATTCTCGCCAACCAGACATCATTCAACAAACTTATTTCAGTGTCTAATAGTTCTATCCACAACCGACAGACATGTAGTGTTGTTGTAACCTTATTCTGATTGGCGCAGTTAGATTAGTGACGCCACAGCACAAAGAGACGCTGCCAATAACCACGAAGCAGAGCTGCAGAATAAGACGTAAGGCCACAAAACCATAGATAAAAATGGTAAAATGTAAAGAAAACGTCGTGCAAAGATCCGCTCCCCAACTGACTTGCAAATTTAATTTACAATAATAAAGACAACAGGATAAAAAAAAATACTATCCACTGGTGACTGCCTCATTACACATTAACGTGAGACTGAAGAGGTTAATGTAATACTCGTGTATGAACGAGTTCGGCCCAATCTCTTGAAGACGAGACACGTGCTCCACAAGAGGTAATTTTCTTTAAGCATTTCTTTTCTGACCTTGGTTTCGAGATGGCACTTGCAAGACTAAATGGTGAAGTCATTATGGAGGAAATAACTACCTCTGACGAAGACATATGAATCCTGTAATTATTCGAATAGCGACTGAAGTCACCCAAAGCTGGCCAGAAATTCAGACTCCAAATTACAGTTTATTTTTACAAACTACCCGTTTGAAAACCAATTTCTTTCTACCATACAACAAGAAGGGACTGAATCGCAGATACAAATGCCAGCGGTCTTTTAAAGTATGTATTTTAATATAAAAAAAGGGGGTTTACATACTTGTGTCAACACTTCCAGCAAAACGCATACATGTTACGTAAAAGAAAACAGATTTCCCATACTAGTTAGGGCCTAAGGAAATTTCACTGAGGCATAGGTGAACTTTCCGAATCAGTGCAGTTATTATTTATTTATGCAAAAATAATTTACTTTCCAACACAACTTAAGCAATTTAACCTAGCATTTGATATTTACAGTACATGCACCTTTCTTAGTGTAGCAAGATTTTATACATCAAATCGCGTTAAAAATGTTAGAGAAATTTTTAATGTTAAACCAACAAGTCGACGTATTTATAAACACTTGCAGTGAGGATAAGAACACAATGTTGTTTTGAACAAACACAATTTGAAACTGAGTCCAAATTTCTACTGGTATTTATTTATTTATTTATTTATTTAATGGCTTGTTCAACTGTCAAAGAGATTACTATTTTGTTCCCTTTTTTTTTCTTACTACTTTTACTTCTAGAGTCGCTTGTTTTTTGTGATAAAGAATTTTGCCTCAACTTGTTTCAATGCGTTATTTGCGCGTCTGTAGCTATGCCTTGTGGTTATTGGCAGTGCGCGTTTGTGCATAGGCCTCGCTCTTATGACTGTGCCAATCAGAATTCTAGGTGATTGGATTCTGTTGAAATAAGACCACCTCCGACATGCGTCGCCAAATTGCTCCGCTTCAAGAACAGGTCTTGTCGAACCAAATTATAGCCACGCCTTCCTGCAGCTGTTACTTGGGAAAGGAAAAAATGCGAGAGTTCAGTTACATGAAGCTAGACTCCCCTTTCCTATGCATTATAGTCTTGATTATTTCTTCATTGGCAGCTGTTCTAGTGTGCTCCCAGTTTCAACCCAGACACGGCAACATGGGTTTAGATCCACACTAAAAATATATAGTTTGTAAATTTGCTACACGGCCGTATATAGGAGCACTACGAAAGTAGGTATGATTGAATTGTTTCTACACACACATCCATGGTAGCACTCCTAAACTTTTTTTTATAAAACAGTCAAATGTATACTAAAGTTACCAGACTTGTACTACAACACCTGCAAATGTTTGCATATTTACAAGGTGGAAATATGGCAACTGCCCCATACTGAGTTTAGGTTAATTACTTCCTAAACATTTTAGGAAGTTTTTACAGTGCACATTTTAATGAATGTTTGTTATCGGTAGGTGCCTTTGAATTCCGCAAAAAAAATTTTGCACCAATTTTATATAACTGCCTTGAGTGTACACCTGCAACTCTACTTCATGGTTAGGTACCTGAAAAATTCGAGATTTATTTTGGAAACAAGATAAAATTAAAATATCTCTAAGTTCGTGACCTTTTCGCAATTAGTTCGAAACTTATTTGACACCTTTTAAAAGGTGCCGAGCAAAGATGCAACTAAATGCATGTCTAGGGCCATGAAATTTTCGCGAAAAGAATTTTTCCTCGCTCTGTTCCCGTGCCTTACTTTCACATCTACAGCTCTGCTTCATAGTGATTGGGTGTTTTATCACGCCACTGTAAAAAAACTTCCTTGAATGTTTAGGAAGTTACTATCCCAGACACAGTATGGTAGAGTTACTTCGTCTTGTAAATATGCAAACATTTACAGTTGTTACAATACAAGTCTGGTAACTTCTGTATACATTTGACTGTTTTATAAAAAGGTTTAGTTGTGCTACCATGGATGTTTGGGAAGCTATTCACCATACCTACTTTCTTAGCGCTCCTATACGCACGTCTGGTAACTTTACAAACTATTTTTTATCGCGCACGTGTATAGTGGCTCTACTCCCAAGTCACAGACGCGCGGTGTTGCAGTAACCTTACTGCGATTGGCACAGTCAAATTAAAGACGTCACTTCGCAAAGACACTCTACCGATAACCATGAAGCAGAACTGCAGATGTGCACGTTTGGCACTGAAACAAAGTGGGGCAAAATTCTTTTCGCGAAAAGTTCATGGCCACTCACCTATAGTATTGCTGTATCAGCAAGCAGCTAATGAACAGCTGTTGTCCGCTTGAGTACTCAGATATTCTTGGAGGCTAGCCTACAGGTCAACGAACCCACAAATATTTCCTATATCTATTCACAGTTACTAGCAGAGTACCTTCCAGTGTTGACGTCTCTATTAGTCTGTGCCTATTCGAATAAGATTACTGCGATACAACGCGCCAGTGCTATGCGGGTATAGCCCCCAAGAGGATATTATAAACATCCAGTCACAGACCATGAAGAAAAGCTGCAGATATGCTAAGTGGTGTAAAAATCTTTCCACTTATTCACGGTACACCTACTGAGTGTTTCTTACATAATGTGATCCGATAGAAAATTTAGTTGTGATATACAAGCATTTGAATTATAGCTTGACCTGATTTTTACTCTCAATATTATCCGCTCTGTAGTTATCACGCACACGTCTTTAAATATGCATCGTACTTCATAAGTAGGGACTCCTGTTTTTTGCGAATATAATTTTGCCCCAATTTGTGTCAGTGTCTTAGCTACACACCTACGATTCTGCTTCTTGGTTATTGTCTATCACTTGACTGAGCCAATGGCAGTAACGTTCCTGCAGCAACACACGTGTGTGATTTGCCGATTGAATCCCAAGGTCCGGCAGAGTTCAAATATCCAATCACTGACCACGAAACAGAACTGCTGATGTACACGTAAGGAACTGAAACAAAGTGGGGTAAAATTATTTTGGTGAAAAACAGGGGTCCCTATACATCAGTTAGCGCTATAAACGGTAAACATATTGTGACGGTTGGAATAACTGATAATATTGTGTGTAATGTAAAGTTCGGATTTTCCTCTTATTTGCCAGTTTGCCGGGACTGTTTAAGTATTACGTTTCAGATACTTTGATCACCTCTCTCGTCGAAGTGGGCAACACTAAGATCAGAGTCTTCTAGAACGGTATAGTTGAATGAGTTACGCTAGCAGCACGTACATGACCCGCATTCGCGGCGCGGCCAGTGCGTGGCCCCTCACCCCCTTCTTCATCCACCTCTGCGGCCGTCGCGTGCTAGATCCGCTGACACCTTCCTCTTCTCCTAACCTGCCACACCAACGTGCTTTGCCGAATTTGAAATTCGGGTGTCGGGAATGGAAATTTCGAGCATAAACAAGAGCAATTCTAGAAAAATATTAAGACCTACTTTTAAGAAAAAAATTGTGTATGGTTCGAGATAAAGTGAGTACTTAAAAAACCTGGTTACTTTCTTTATTTTCATATAAGTTGTGTTTTTCTGGCACTATATTTTTAACAAAACCAAAACATAAATACATAAAACAAATGGTGTCTAATCACGCTGAACTAATATACATTGTCCACTTGCATCATTATTGAGGTTGGTGCGGGAAAATTGTCTCGCCTTCCAAAACAGCCGACCAATAAAAAACTTATACAGTTAAACCAGACGAGGTATGTACGGACTGGTGGAAAAGTGAAACGGTGAAAGAAAAATGCAACAGCTAGCAAACGTCGCATCTGTTGTCGTCGAAGGGATCCTACTCCAGGGTGCAGCATGATAACTCCCTTTCTTAACACGGCAATAAAACCCATTGTGTGAATCAGAAAGTTTCCATTTTAATTTTTTTAATGTTGGTACATATCTATCGTTTGGTTTTACACAGTTTTGAAAATTAAGTCAGTTAGGTAACGCCCCTTATTATCCATTCGCTCAGTAAGCCGATTTCTGGCGTTTCTCATGACACTTACCAGCATAGCAGTGGGTAAGTTGGCAATTTCTGCCCGGATGTTGGGCTTCACGACGTGTAAGGTCCTTGGACGGTTGACATAAACGAGGGATATCAAATCACAAAAAAAAAAAAGTACCACAAGAGGCCAAATAGGGGGAGCGGGCTGGACACTTCAAATCGCCAATTATTGAGATGAGGAGCTCCGGGAAGTGTTCCCTCAAAACAGCCATCAATGCCCCTGTAGTGTGAGTCGTTGCTCCGTCTTGTTGGAACCAAATGTTCCCTAAGTCCAATTCATCAAGCCGCAGGGGAAAAAATTCCTCCAATATGTTCACGTATGCTTCTCACCGTTCCAACGCATGATGGCGATTTATAGCGGTGGGGGACAAAACGTTACACCCTCACCTCTCGAAAGACATCACTCCCATCCCGCTAAGACATCTACAGCCTGAATGTCACGCATTTCAAAAAATTAAGTTATGTTGCCCCACCTGTATTAACGTCTGTGTTATATTCGTTGTGTTGTCTTGTCTACAACCATTTCTGTCGCTGTGTTCATTTGCGTTGTCCTAGTTGTCTTTGTCCACAATTGTCGCCATTTTCATGCACCTAGTTTTGTCCTTGTCTTCTTTTTTACCTTTCTTGCTCATTTTATCGTTCCCAGGCATTATACGTAAGCTTAGCTGAAGAGTCTTCAGCAACTCAGCAACATCCGCTATTATTGGAGAATACCCACCAAATAACTTCAGTTTGTCATACGTCCTCATTGGAAAATGCATCCAAACATAAGAGACGTGCAAAGAAACCAATGGCTTGTTCTAAATCTATCTCACAACCATAATGAATATGCAACCATGCAAGTCCTTTCCTTCAGTAATCGCGTTGGAGATCTCAATTAAGTATTCAGGCTTCTCAAGGTCGAAAATGTCCTCTCTGCTGAAGCGACAATTATTGGTAAGATTACAAAAAATTTTTAAGGGAATGGTGAAGCTTGGATTCATCTCCTCGTCAAAAGAAGCTGGAATATAGAGAGCTGCTGAGAGTATGGGAGTGTTGCACTCTTTCTCACGGCTCCAGCTCGCCTTCCAAAATCGAACCTCGGCACTAAGTTGTCTTTACATTATCCTAAGGAAAGAGCCATACTTCTAAGACTTTTGTTTACGGCAACTTGACTGGAAGAGGAAGTGGGTAACAGGGCTGATAGGCTGTAAAGATGTTGAGCTTCTCTCGAAAATCGATGTTTAAAATCTCTTTACAATATGCTCCAAAATAGGGGTCAGCAGGTTTGTTGAAGGATGATTCTCCCTGTGTTTTTTATGTTTTACCAGGCAAGGTTTGGTCAACGCAACACCAAACTTTCGTGCAAGGCCACTAGTTTTGTTGAAAAGTTGAGCAATCTTATATTAGCTCTATGTACATTTCGTACCAAATATTGTGTATCTACTAGAATATATTGGGAAAGTTCAAGATCTCTGCATGTCTTCTGATACAGTCGACTCGAAGGAAGAGTATCCCCAGCACTTCAGATAAACACTGTGGTAGGCCTAATAAATTCACTCTCACAAAGTGCATTCAGTAGAGGTTTTTTCCTTTGCAGCATTTTCGATATCTCTCCGAGGTGCTATACAATTTAAAGCATCAATAATTTTGAGAAAATAAATTCAGAACTACAAAACGCCGTAGTTTCTCTCGATCCAATGAATTTCACATAGTCCAGAGAGCTGATGACATTAAACCTTCTTGAGTGAAGTGGAGCATTTTGATGATGCAGTAGAAAACGAAAATATTGTTTTCATTGTTGCAATTGTGTTTCTAACAGCTTATACATTGGAAGGTTTTTATTTGGTCCAATTAAAAGCATGGTTGTGAAATGGATAGTTACCAGCATTCATATACCCTCTCGCCTTATTTCAGCCACGCATCTCGAATTTCTGACACAGTGATACTACATGCATCTGTGGATACACCAAAACAATGGCTTAGGTGGAGACACTGATGTTTTAGAGCAGAAAGTACTACATGTCCAACATATTTGCCACTAACAGTTGGTTCATGTATGTCATCTCTAGAGCCAGTGACTTTTGGTGCAAAAATTTTGCAATAACTTGGTCCAATGCCTAGCGACCTGAAACATTCGCGTTTCATTTTAGGCACAAGCTATATTTCTAACAATTGTATCTTTCTTTCAATCCTGCAATTGGTCTTTGACTTATTTGACACCTCCTGAAAGTTGCTTAGCCAATAATATAAATGAATCTAGTCCAGGCTCTTAAAAATGTGACAGCAAGCAGCCAATGAGTAGCTGTTGTCAGCATATATTCTTGGAGGCTAGACTACATGTTAGGGAACCCACGAATTGTTCCAGTCTTTACCAGTGCCGCACGTGCACATATGCAGTACTGGTTCGTGGTTATTGGCATAATGTATTATTGCAGAGGTTACACTCATGTGACTGTGCCAATTAGAACAAGGTTAATGTGACATGGCTCGTCTGTGATTTGCGAGTAGAACTCCAAGACGCTGGGAGTTAAAAGCATCCAATCACTGAACATAAAGCAGAGCTGCAGATGGGCACATAAGGCATTGAAACAAATTGCTGCAAAATTATTTTCATAAAAACACACTGGCACTAGTAATCTTCGTCCTCACTCTTCGCAAAACGTCGAACATTACTAGAGCCGCGATTTTATGGCGAAAAGATTTTTGCAACATTTGGTTTCGATGCGTCATGTGCACACCTGCAGCTCTGCTACATCGTCTGTGGTTGGATGATTTTAATCTCACTTGCCTTGGCAAATTATAGACGTACAGACTCACAATATTCTTATTCTGATTGGTGCAGTAAAATGAGAAACGTGTCTGAACAAAGACACGCTGCCAATAACCTTGAAACAGAACTGCCGATGTGCACGTGAGTCACTGAAACAAAGTGAGGCAAAAATCTTTTCGCGACAAAATCGTGGCCCTAAACATTACTATAAAAAGAATTTTAAAAAATCTGCGCCAAACCTTTGTGTGAATATCTCAACAATTATTAACTGGGGAACTCATGTGAAGCATCAGTAGTTTCGTCAAACAATATAAAACTATAACATTTGGAATCCTGCACATGTCTGATGATTTGTGAGATAATCTTTTCCGCACAACATCAGATCACAGAATATTTAGAAATACAGAAGTGAAATAACCGGTAGAACGGCAAACTCAGTGACACACCAGCAAAATGGCTTCGCTGATCAGCAACATGACAGAAACGCCTACCGCCAATCAGCGTAAGCCGGCTGCTCTGCTAATCGGCGGCCAGGTCAATAGGAAACCTGTAGTAACATGCAGGAGCCAAACATACACGGGGCTGGTTCCAATAGCCTCGAGCAGCCAGTAAGTGGCGAAGTTCGCTCGTATCAAATGGGCCGCCACGCCTTTCATGCCTTTCACGCCTGTATTACTACTTAGTCTGTGATCAGATCAACTCATTCTTAGAGCCACGATTTTATGACGAAAAGATTTTTGCACCATTTGGTTTCCATCCCTTATGTTCACATCCGCAACTCTGTTTCATGGTCAATGATTGGACGTTTTAACTGTCACACGTCTTGAGGTTCTACTGACAAATCACAGACGTAATGCGTCACAACAGCCTCATTGTTATTGGTGCAGTCAAATTAGAGACATGTCTGAGCAAAGACTCGCTGCCAATAGCCATGAAGCAAGCTGCTGAGGTGCACGCGAGACACTGAATAAAAATGTTGCAAAAATCTTTTCGCGACAAAATCGTGGCTCTACTCATTCTGCATGGTTTTCTTGATAAAGGTGGCTCTGGATGGTGCTATTTGCTAATGGTCTTTGCGTTCACTGTCGCCACAGTTGATACAGTAACGAAGAAGGGCGCGGAAGTTAGCTTAATTTAGAGTTACTTTCTGATATTTAACCGTCATTGTGATGTCCTCTGAACCAGATCATTTGCCTCCCAAGAAAGCTAATTGTGGCTAGTACCAATAATTATCTGAAACAGTTTTCTTCAATTCCTTTGAGATGATGACTGTTGATCCTTTCTCAGGATCATCCACACACTGGAGGAATTTTGACCGAAAATGTAAATAATTTTGCTTGCTATAACTTTAACGTTGTTGTATGTGCACGTACTTTCGCCATAAATGTGTATACAAAACAAAATTACGTACAGCTCCTTACATACAAGCATATAAATTATTATAATGGGGGAATGCTTGAATACGGTTTTCTCGCTGATGGTTTTTTTTTGCTAAGTGTTGTTATTGAAGAATCTGTAACGAAATTACGTCTTTTATTTAACAAAAAATAGATAATTAGTCTTTTGACATGTTAAGAATTAAATTCAGACGGCCTCCGTAGCGTGCAGGTTGGTAGCTTGCCGACCTACGGTGCGAGAGGTCCTGGGTTCGAATCCTAGCACGGGGATGGATGTTTGTGTCGTTTTCTTTGTTTACTTAGTTTGTAAGCCGTCCCTCACTAAACCTGCAAAGTGTATCAAACCAGGAGACGTCAATAATCGATCTTTAAAAAATTAATTCAAGGAATTTTTGGCAGTGTTACAAATCGCAAATATTCCTATTTCATACACAATTAAAATAGCATCTTTTTGACGTATTTTATAGTTTCGGAAACAGATCTTAACGAGCTATGCGTGTTGTTCAAATAGATGCAGTGACCCACAGGCAGTTACCCTACTTCTATCGTAAGTATCATGAACTTACTTGCTTGTTTGTAGCCGGCTTTTAACTCAGCGCTAATATATGTTTACAAGAAACTGCACTACAGCAGACTGAAAAAAATGGAGTTGTCAGGCAAGTAATTCATCTAATATGCAGTTGCATTACTTGCCGACGTACAGGACAACGGATGCAGACTAATATTTCTACACAGCACTATAATAATACTGTTTGATCGCCTGTTGATCTACATTTACTGTTGGTTTGAAGCTGAATTTATATTCACATCACTCCCCTCCCCTATATTTTTAGAAGACCTAATTTTTAACAATAAATAATATTCGAAAAATTTGAACGTTTTCAAGAATTTTTTTCCTATAATCGTTAGTCAATTTCTTACTCGAAGTACGTTAACATTGCCACATCGTTACTTTCTCCGCCGTTGTGCGTGCTACATTTGACGCTACACATTCCTTATTTATTATTATAGATGACGGTTTATCGCAGGAAAACTTGTCTGTTTGCTGGATTTCGACACACATTCAGTTTACCAGAAGATTATTGGCTTTAGCTTATACTTGGAGTTGTTACCCTATTTCAATGAGCCAATAAGAATCCCAATATTTAATATTTGATGTATGTTATTGGTCTGCATACAGCTACGTTGAGTCAGAAGTACATCGCCGAGAATCGTATGTGTTACAAGAAACTATAGCATTTTCAGTGTCATATTGGCACAAAACATTTTTGCGATATACCATCTATCACCTCTATTTATTATATTTACCCGTCGTTATGAATGGTAACGTTTAAGAACGCCACAAACAACAAACGTGTTTATCACTGAACTGTAATTAAAGCCACTTACTTTTGTGGAAAGAGATATTTATATCACGTTGTTTCAACGCCTCGCGTGCGTACCTGCAGCTCTGATTTGAGGTTATTGGCTGCGTGGTTTTGCCCAGAGATGTCACTCATTTGACTGCGCCAATCATAACAAGGTTAATGCGAAACCTCACCTAAGTGTAGGGACCCCTGCTTTTCGCGAAAAGAATTTTGCCTCACTTTGTTTCCGTGATTTACGTGCACACTCTGCAGTTCTGCTTCGTTGTCAGCGATCGGATATTTCAACTCTCGTGAGCCTTGGGATTCTACCGGCAAATCACAGACGTATGGTGTTGCAGGAACGTTATTGTAATTGGCTCAGTCAGATTATGTACGTCACTTTACAAAGACACGCTGCCAATAACCATAAAGCAAAATTGCAGATGTGTACGTAAGGCACTGAAACATACTGGGGCAAAATTATTTTCGCGAAAAACAAGGGTCTCTACTTATGCGATTACTGGTGCAACTCCAAGACGCTTATAGAGTCAAAAACATGCAACGAAGAACACATGTTTATCAAAATGTAATAACCGGGATAGGCGTGTAAACAGGACTAAAATACGGAGTTTTCAACCTAAAACATCAATTAAAGAGCGTAAAATATTCGTTTACATTAAAAATACCATTCTGACGAGTACTTTTGAGGTTAAAGCAGTATGACGGCTGGCAAATTTGCTGACTACCTCTCCCCCCTCTTGGTTTCCCTCCCCTCACCTTCATTCCGACCTTATGCCACCCACGTGGGGAATATGGTACTTTCTTACAACTCTCCACGCGTGTCGGTTACGGAGTCAGTATTGGCAGGCAAGCACCGGGCGATCGCTGATGCGTGGTCACGAATCTAGCCGAAGAGTCGCGACACGTCGATGTTTCGTAACAGATCGGCGTAGGAGCAGATTCCGAGTACGTCGCTTGCATGCTGACAGACGCCACGGTTACGCGACGTCTGTAGACCACAAGAGTAACAATAAGTTAACCCGCTACATTTGTTAACTTTAAAATAATACAGAGCGCGGTGGAGCAGACCGAGTATAGTGGAGCAGTGGTTATAAACTAGCGTCGATATTCGGGAGGACCCGAGTTCGATCCCCGGCTCCGGCCATCGAGATTTCGGTTTCCCAGAGTTTTCCGAAATCACTCCAAGCGAATGCTGGGACCTGGGCGACTCTTACCTGCTCCCCCTTACTGTGCTCCACTACCAATGCCTTGTGCTGTTAGAGGGCACGTACAACGTTCAAATAAAAAAAAATCTGTTTTTTTTTTTTTTTTAATAAAATTTTACACCAACTGAATTACCTACCATATGGTTATAACTTGGGACTCCTGTTCTTCGCGAAAAGGTTTTTGCACCATTCCGTTCATTTTGTTTCAGTGCCTCATTTACACATCTCGCTTAACAGTTATTGTACTGCCATTACTGTAACCTGTGGCATAGGGGAACACATTAAAATATGGCTCTGGCATTCTTAACGAAGGAGCATACGGAATACCCTAAGAGGTCCCTACTAGAGAGGTTTAAACATCCAACTGACTGTGAAGCAGAACTGCATAAGTACACGTAAGGTACTGAAACAAACTGGGGAAGAATTCTTTTCGCGAAAAGTTCGTGACCCTAGATATTATTTATGAATAGATAGAGGCAGGTGCGTTATTTAGGGTAGGGCAGGGGAGAGGCAATTGTCCCCTTGGATTTAGATGGGCAAGTATATAAAATTTTGTTTACGTATTTTGTTATTTAAGTGATACTAACGTAAAAACATAAAACTGAAGTTATATTATTATCGTTTATAATTTATACATGCTTGATTAATAAAAAAGATGCAAAAAGGTCACTGTCACCAAAAAAATCCCCCCCACCCCAGGAAAACCTGAAATTACGCCCCTGGGTAGAGACCGGAAAAATTCGCGGCTTCACTGAGCTACAGGTTAGCCTCCAAGAATATATATGTACTCAGGTAGACATCAGCTGCTCATTAGCTACACGCTGATGAAGTGATACCACATTATTGGGTCTGTATTCAGTTCGTTCTTCATAGTTGACTCAGGACTCTCAAGGATGAGTCAAAATGGGACAAGAGCCAATTACGAACGTGGCACTAACGTACAGTTTGAATTTTAACCCGTACCCAAAACAAAACGCGAATTTTTTCAGGTACCTATGAATAGGGACCGCTGATTTTCATGAATGTATTTCTGTGACAACTACTGCTAATGCCTTCGTTCGTGGACATTCTGCGAATTGTGGGACAGACGTTCCTTACTTGACTGTACCAATCAGAATAGCATTACTGCAATACTACAACACGTTAGGAGTTAAAACATCCTATCGCTAGGGACGTTGGCTTATCGCGGGGAAAGTTTACTGCTAGACTTCAATGTCACGTGCTAATTATCGACGTTCTTCTTCCGTTATTGGTGGGCCCCATTTGACTTGGCCAATGATAAATCGCATGCGCCACTACTGAACTTCGTGATTCGTCTGGACCCAGCCACGTAGCTGTCGACCATAAATGTATGTCGAAGGAAATTACACTGGTTTGGAAAATACGCTAAGTAAACATTATCGCGATTTTTAATCATGTCTACCAATCACTGACAATGCAGCAGACCTGCATGTGCGCACATAAGCGATTAAACAAACTAGTGCAGAAATCTTTTCACCAAAAATAGGGATCCCTGACTATGAAGCATCACCGTGATGAAAGGGTGGGGAACTGTGAACTTAGTATTTACTTTGTAGTGTATAATGATCTTTGTAAATGCGAAACTTCTGTATATGCCACGTTCCAGTAAACCTATTCCTAAGTCGACTATTAGAACATGGTTACGAGGTTTCTATTACTGGTAAGAACAGTTCAAGCCGTGAAGTGTGGTAAATATATATTGCTGTATGTGTCATCGAGGCCAATACTATAGGTGGTGCACTTTAAGTCAAATCTTTTTAAAGTGCCTACAGTTGCAAAATTCCACTGAAAATATAACATTTAGTACTGTAAATTATTTAAAATAAAATAACAAAGAGAGGATATTATTTTTAAAAAATCGTAATGATCTACTCGACCGTGACTAGTCCTCCCTGAGGGGAAAAAGTGTGGTGCTAGTAGTAGGTAAACACATGACAGGGAGGGGAAATGTACTGCACCTGACATGAGTTCATGGTACACTGTCAGTGGAGACAGCTGCGAAAACAGAGCCAGCTGCCTGTGCCACAATATTATGGCCGGTGCTGTGATGTGCCACAACAGTTAGGGGCGGTCGTCAAAGACAACACAGCCGTAGTTCGCATTTTGCCCGCGGGACTGGTTGTAGTGGTCGAGTAGTAATAAAGGTAGCGAGCTGGAAAATTCGCGTTTTATTTTGGTTACGGGTTAGAATCCCAAACAACTGTAAGTTAACTTCACTTTCGTAATTGACTATTGACTCATCTGACAACTCCTGGATAGTCCAGAGCCAATCATGAAGAAGCAACTGAACGCAGACCCAATAATGTGGTATCACTGTGTCAGCGAGTGGCCAATGAGCAGCTGTTGTCTTCTCGAGCACACATATATTCTTGGAGACTAGCCTACAGGTCTGTGAACCCGCGAATTTTCCAGGTCTCTAGCTAAATGTTATTTCAATTATCTATAGTGTTTGTTAAATTGAGCATTTATAGGAGGTGAAACTTAACATGCACAACCTATTCTGTGTGGTTAAGGCCATCATCTTTCATTTATTTCAATCAATTTCAAATAACGCAAAATATTTAAAACCAAATGCTTTGAAAAAAATTTGAGACTGTACAGTCGTGCGATACAGAATTTTGCCAAAGTGTTTTTTTTTTTTTTTTAAATAATGTACCGTTTGCCAGCAAAACATTATTTTGCTTAATTTCGGCGTATTTTGACAACAAAGTATGTAATATTTCAGGGGCAAAAATCTAAAAATCCGTTTGATGTATTGCAACAGAAAAATTCAGGTACAAACGATGATACATAAGTGTTAAAACCGTAAGAGTGAATTTTTAATATATGTAGGGCCCAGTAGTTTTCGCGAAAAGATTTTTGCAGCGCTTTGTTTCACTGTCTTACGTGCTCGCCTGCATCTCTGCTTCGTGGTCAGTGACTGGATGTCTTAGCATACAACGTCTGGAGGATAAACCTGCAAATAACAGAAGTGTTGTGTCACAGTTATCCACGTACTGATTGGAACAGTCAAATGAATAATATCTCCGCACAAAACCACTCTGCCAATAATCATGAAGTTGAGCTGCAGGTGTACACGTAACACACTGAAACAAGTGGGGCAAAAATCTTTTCGCGAAAACTACCGGGCCCTAGATATATGTAATAGTTTGCGATAAAAATATTTTCGAAACCACTGCAAAACTAAAGAGTGAGGCCTTAAAAACGATTGCCGTCTGTATGTGTATTTTGCATGTCCAAGGACGAGATCCACCGAAGCAGTACGGGCGAACCAGACACGCGTGTCGGGTACCTCATCGTGCCTAACGTGCAAGGCACTGACATAGCGTAACTCCTGGGTAGAGGCACTTATTTACGGTTAAAAATAATTATGAACCAACTTGTTACATTGTCTTATATGCACGTATTCTGCTCCATGGTCAGTAATTGAATGTTTTTGTCTCTCGGCGTCTTGAGGGTCTGTCCTCAAATCACAGACGTGTGGTGATGTAATAATAACCCTACTGTGACTGGCGCAGTCTAATGACACGCTGCCAATAGCCGTGAATAGAGGCACGAGTATTTCGCGTGTTAATTAGGCAACAGCATAGACTTCTCAGACCTAGACACACGCTGGCCAAAGTCGAATATTAATTGGCTTCTAACATAGCCAACTTTAGTAGAAGGCCGCGGCCTTAGATCTGGCAACCCTGGCAGGAAGGGTCATTTTAACACTTCTTTGTCTCGTCAAAGGCAGCGGTTCCCTTGATTCGCCGGTATGTAGAGCAGAATAACGAATCAGGTACAGCCATTGCCTTTGGAGAACTGAACGAAGTGTTAAAATAACCTTTCCTGCCAGGGTTGCCAGATCTAAGGTCGCGGCCTTCTACTGGGGACTTGAAAATTTCGTGAATTTATTGACCTGTAGGCTAGAATCCATTGTCCTATGCATACTCAAGCCCCGTCTATTCGTTCATTGTTTGTTGTTCCACAGAGTAGCAGCTAGTTGACAAATAGACGGGGCTTGAGTATGCATACTACAATGGATTCTCGCCTACAGGTCTATGAATTCACGAAATTTTCCAGTCCCTACCTTCTACTAAAGATGGCTATGAGTCTAACCGTAACACGTGTTACCACCATGACTTGTTTCCTTATATAACACTGGCTTGCAGTCGTCAAAGATGTGTTGAAACAGGTGTCGTCTAATCACAGAAGGAGTAGTGAAGTATACAATATTCAACCTGACGTAGGATCAATACGCGAAATAATCGTGCCTCTAGTCATGAATCAGAGCTACCGATGTGCACGTTAAGACACTGAAACCAGTGGAAAGTCATGGTCGTGTTCCAAGGCAAGCAGGAGATGACCCTACTATACACTTTGAGCATGTAGGTGTGCTACTGGAGAATATGTTCCTTGCCTCTTACACGATACTGGTTGTGGAGTGTGTCTGTCTCTAGCAGTCAAATGGTTTTACAGGCAGCTGAGAATTGTGTATAGTCACTGCCAATCACCGCTTTTCCTAGAACACTTCACGCCTCGCCACTGGCTGGAACGAAGCAAAATTCTTTCCGCGAAAAGTTCATGGCCCTAATAATTGCTAATGACTAGGGAGCCCTGATTCTCGCGAAAATATTTCTTCACCAAATTCTTTCAATGTATGTACTTCCTTGCAGTTTAGCTTCATGGTTAGAGATGATGGAAACCGCGAAAATGTTGTGTGCCAACATACCCTTGAAACCGCTGTAGTTTCTTGCGGCGTAGGCAATTGACTGACACAACATAGCTGTCTGCAAACCAATAACAGGCATCAAATATTACAATAGCGTGATTATTATTGGCTCAGTCAAATAGGGCAACAGATCCACGTACAAACGAAAGCCAGTAATCGTCTGGTAAGCTGAACATGCGTTTGAACCCAACAAGCAGTCAAGTTTTCCGACGATAAACCATCATCTCTATTCAATGTTACTGGCAGCAAGTCTTTGTGGAAAGGCGTTTCTCGTTTGACTGTACGAATGGTAATAAGTAGGGCCCGGTAGTTTTCGCGAAAAGATTTTTGCCCCACTTTGTTTCAGTGTCTTACGTGCACACCTGCAGTTCAACTTCATGGCTATTGACAGAGTGTTTTTGTGCAGAGTCGTTATTAATTTGACTGTGCCAATCAGTACACGGATAACTGTCACACATCACGTCTGTGATTTGTGGGTTTAACCTCCACACGCTGGGTGTTACGGCATCCAATCACTGACCACATAGCAGAGATGCAGGTGCGCACGTAAGGCACTGAAACAAAGTGCTGCAAAATTCTTTTCGCGAAAATTACCGGTCTCTGGTAATAAGATTATTACGATACCACAGACTAAATTGTAATACAGATGTAAAATGACGTGGCGGCTCTTTTGATACGAGCGAACTTCGCCGCTTATTGGCTGCCCGGAGCTGTTGATACCAGCCCCGTGTCTGTTTGGCTCCTGCAGGTTACTGCAGGTTCCCTATTGGCCTGGCTGCCGGCTAGCAGGACAGCCGCCTTACGCTGATTGGCAGTAGGTGTCTCCGCCATGTTGATGGCTAGCGAAGTCATTTGGCTGGCGTGTGTGATTGAGTTCGCCGTTCTACTGGCTATTTCACTTCTGTATTCCTAAATATTCTGTCACGATGCCACGCGCCTGTGATTTGCAGTAAAATGTTAACATAACAGCCCAAAACGATTAATGGCTGACCATAAAGCAGAATGGCACATGTCTACGTGAAACACTGAAACACATTAGTGAAGACATCTTTTCACGTAAAATAGGGGCCATCTTCAAGGAGGCTTGATTAGAGTTGGCGGCAAATCACAAGAGTCTTAACTACCAGAGTAGTCTCCAAATCATTGTAAATATTACTTTCTGGGTTTTTAAAATTATTTATTGCATAGTACATGGGATATAATTTCACAGTGTTGAAGTAGGTCAGTTGGTTTTCACTATTTGCAAGGCAGCAGAACATGCAAATGTTGACTTTGACAACCCGCTATGAGAAAACTATGAGAGATAAAATTGTTTCGTAAGAGTAAAATGTACTCACAAGCATCATCTACAAAACCGACAATATTTCATAAAAATATAAAATTACAATTTTATCGCACTTGAACACCTTTAAGAGACCTATGTACGGTATGTTACTTTCCGCGTTTGATACGCGGAGACAGGCGAGCAAAAAGTCCAGTTTGCCATACTCGTCACTAACCACCAGCTTCTATTAACTGAGGAGGCAGCAGTGACCCAGTGGTCAGATCATTCACCCCTTTCCCCACCAAGGCGATCCGGGCTCGATTCCCGGCGGGGTTAGTCACCGGATTTTCGGGTGTGGGAATCGTCCCGACCGATGCAATTGGTCGACGTTATTTCTTGGGGATCTCCCATTTCTCCAGCCCCTTCATTCCGACGCCGCTCCATACTCACTTCACGTTATCCCTCACCAGCTCTGGAAGCTAACCAAAATTTCTCTCATTCTGTTCGCTACGCCGAACTGGGGTGCAGTGCTTTCGTTTTACGCATATTCCTATGGGACTTCAACCAGCGACGCCACAATTTTATACTTGAAAAGTTTGTAGCTAAGTCCAGTACATGTTTCTAGTTTTTAGTTTTGCGTATCTGGCCGGCCGTTTTGTACTTACAGCAGTCTAAAATGTTTTTTTAGCCATGTTGAGGGGCCCCGAATTCGTGTTTCTAATAAGCGTGCTGAATTTTAAAACGATAGAATGATATTTTAAAGTGTGTGTGTTTTGTAGATAAAACTTTTGCGAATAGGTACTGTGGTTTGGCGTAGAAAGTATAAAATAATAGATGCAACACGCTACCACACCGTTCATGCGCCACACTGTTAGATAAATTTCTTGTGTTTGCAGTGTTCGAGCAATTACGTAAGTTGTATTAGCGAAATGATCTCTTTGACAAGACATAGTATATATTGTCGATATATTGCTTGCCATACATAGTAATGGAATCTTTCATTATTTTGTCACGAAGAATCATTGCAAGAATGATTACAAGTCCAATATAAGCTGAACATGTAACAGTATTATGATCCCCAAAAGTCATCACAGTATCTTCTGTTCCTCAACATTGTTACATTTACCAAAAATATTTTAAAACAGAAGTTATTGTATTAGATCGGATAATAAAATTTAATATCTAGCTCACCCCCTTAAATAAATGTAGTTATCGGAAGCGTCTGAATCATCGTGTTACAAGTTGTCATCTGGTAACCGAGTCCCATTTGAAAGTCCCGCGGTTAGTGTAATGGCTAGAACGCTCACCTCCCACCCATACGATGCGTGTTTGTTTCCGGGCGGGGTTGATCCTAATTTTTTCATGAGGGAATCACGGTGGATGATAGAGTTAGACGGCGGATTTTTCTTGGGGCTTCTCGTTTCCTTGTCTCTTCATTCCCTATGTTGCTCCATATTCATACCATATCACTAGAGACAATGTAAAATCGCGAAAATATTTAACATAGTCTCCAATAAACTGTAGTACCTCAATCATGACACGTGTGAACAGTTTCCTGGCAAATCACACACGTTCTGTATTAAAACTGTACAGTTCTAATTGGGTCTGTTGAATAGGGGCACAGTGCTTCATATAAAAGATGGCCAATATAGGTGCATAATTTTCAGCGTTATACATAGCACGTTGGAGCCTAGCAACTTTTCTCGCGATTTACCAGTGTCTTTACTTATCACCACTTACCATAGCTGAAAACGTCATTACCACACGCTTCAAATGCGCAGTACTGTACAGCCAAGTACGTTTTTTAAAACTATACCATATGTCACATTTTGGTACTATTGTAGACATACGACATTGCCATACAATGTCATCCCAGAAATCTTAGTTTGAGACAGAGAAAAGACAAACGAAAAAAAAAAAAGAGGAAACAAGCCTAGTTTGGCTGTAGTCAACACATCAATTAACAAAAACAACAGAACATGAAAGATCCCACAAGGAATTAGTCAACATCATGAGAGCTTTCATGTTTTGTTTTAGTTTATGGAGGTGTTGACTACAGCTAAACTAGGCTTGTTTTCTCTTTTATCGGTTTTCGTTTGTTTTATCTTAGTCTCATACTAAGATTTATGAGACGACACAATAATGCAGTGGCGTACGGTCACAATAGTACAGCCTGTCCCATTACAAGAAACATTCAAAGACATTATACCTATGGACCCTCTGCTTTTTGCGAAAATAATTTTGACTCACTTTGTTTCGGTGTCTTACGTGCACATCTGCAGTTTTGCTCCGTGGTCAACAATGATTTGATAATTTAACTCTCGCGGACCTTGGGATTCTATCGGCAAATCACATACATGTGGTGTTGCAGGAACGTTATTGTAACTGGCTCAGTCAAATGATAGCCATAGACATGCTGCCAATAACCGTGAAACGGAACTGCAGATATGAACGTAAGGCGCTGAAACAAACTGGGACAAAATTCTTTTCGCGAAAAACTGGGGGTCCCTAACTATACCACATGCGTTCATTGTACCAAAAAGAAAAAAAAAACACTTCGGACAAGGTCGAAAGGTCATTGTTAAACCCCATGCTGCCATGTTCATTGCAAACACGTTTTCTAAGCCCTCTAACATAGCTAAAAACTGCCCTTTTAGACTGCCGTACTTCAAACTGCACTAACCGAATGTATGCGAAACTCAAGAAACGTGCACTGAAAAAGTATCGGTGGGGGTCTAACACGCTAGTTTTATTTCGTTTCACAAAAATAAAGTTTCAAGTTTTGCAAATAAGTAACATCTTAGTCAATTATGAACTTAAGTTTGTAACCAGAGTACTTTCAACAGCCACCCATCTACATAATTCGTGGTAGAACTAGCCAGATTCACACTGGCCAACAATAATTTTAGATTTCTGGACCAACACTTCCTGAATTTAAGTTTGAATATTCTTTATCACAGCAAATGCGCTGTGGACTTCGTTTTCCATGTTCGTGGTATGACACAGGGCAAGCAAGGTCTCCACTCACAATGAACTTCGCACTCAGAGAAGAAACTCGAATACACGGGACAATGAACCGTACATTGTACAGTGCTGGACATGCGTAACATACCTGTACAATATGTGCATGATAATATACACAGTGATTGGGAAGGTTAAGTATAAATTTAGAGTGGTTCGAGCGGAGTTCTGTTGGATACTTCGTATTTCACAATATCCGGTACTTACTAATAACTAAATATTAACGTCCTAATAACGACGTATTAAGGTAGCCACCTGTTCAGGCTGACTAAGTGTGTGCAGAGCTTTGGCAGTTATGTCTGACTAGGAACACGATTCAAAAAACATGTCATGTCCTCCATGTACAGGATGTCACAAAAAAAAGTGTACCCACTTGGAATACAAATAAAACGGAAACCACATTAGTTATAAATAATTCGTTTTTTGTTGATTGTTGCTGTGATATTGGAGATTGAACTTGAATAGGTGGAGCCCGAAAGAACGAGCGTCCATACGTGAACATTACTTCACGCATGGACATGGTGTTGTGCAAGACCAGCGGGTGTACAAACGACAATTTAATGTTCGCACTGCACCATCAAAACATGGCATAAGAAGATGCGTGCAACAGTTCCGAGATAATGGAAATGTTGTTGATAGACCCAGAAGTGGACGTCCAAAATCTTCGCGGAACGCAGCCAATAGTGACAATGCTCGCACATCAGTGGCAAACAGTCCCCAGAAATCACTTCGTCGTCGTTCTCAAGAACTTGGCATATCCAAATCCTCGTTACACAGAATCTTAACTGCTGACTCACATACATACCCATACAAAATCCAAATCGTCGAAAGATTATTGCATACCGACCTGCCCAAAAGACTGCAGTTTGCAAATGAATTTCTCCAACTGTGTTACAGTGTGGTGTGGAATAATGGCTCATCGTGTGTTCGGCTCTTTCTTTTTTGAAAACGCAGACGGGATGGCTGTCACTGAGAATGGTGAACGTTACCGTGAGATGTTGAACACGTTTCTCAGATCATTATTGGCTATGGAAAATGACGAGATCTGGTTTCAGCAAGACGGTGCAACCTGTCGTACCGCTCGGTTGACCATTGCACTTCTTCAGGAGATGTTTCCAGGTCTGGTCATGTATGGTAATGGAGACGTTAGCTGGCCGCCGAGGTCACCAGATCTTACCTATATACCCCAAACTTTCTGTGGGGTTTTCTCACGGACAGTGTCTACAGGAATAAACCACGGACACTTGCCACCCTCAAAGACAACACTCACATGGCAATGCGTGAAATTTCACAAGAAATCTTGGCGCATGTCATGCGACATGTAGTGCTACGTTTTCGTCACTGGCAAGATGTGAATGGTGGACATATGCCCAATGTCGTTTTCAATAAATAAATTCCTGACTATAGACTGCAAAGTGGTATGAACATTTCAGTTGTAACTACATAATTAATTATATTGTCTGTATTTAAAATGAGTAAACTTCTTTTGGGACAGCATGTATCTTTAATATTAATGTTTACGCTGTGAGCAAATTGTGAAAAAAGGGTGTTTATGTGGTCCACTTTAGGTATGAATATATATGCTTTAAAAAGGAAAGGTCGTATAGAATACACCATTATTAGAGACACTGGAAAATCGCGGGAATAGTTGACTATTTGCTAGGCTCCAACATACTGTTTATAGCACTAACTGTTTCGTACCGACATTGGTTATTATTTATTTGAAGCAATGTTTCTCTCTTCAACAAACCCAGTTAGAACGGTACATATAGCTTAAACACAAAGCGTGTGTGAGTTGTCCCAAAACTGTTCACACGTGTCACGGTTAATATACCACAGTTTATTGGAGACTATCTTAAACATTTTCGTGATTTTCCAGTGTGTCTAACCATTATCATTAATATTACGTAATGAAATGACAGGGTCACCTCTGAATGTCTCATAGAGGCGAGATGTCGGCGAGGAGACTGCACGTCAGTTCAGTGACTTGCACATAGAGGCTAGAGTGAGGCGTGATAGGCATACTATCTCGTCCTTATTGCTTCCGCACTTCTAGGCTTCCAAGGCGTAAAATACGATCACCAAGGCGGCTATCTTAACTAAAGCTGCCAATTGAATCACGGCGTGCGTGTTTGCGAAAGGAGAAAGACTGAAGCGGCACGTGGTCGGAGTGCGCAACGCTGTTCTCAGGGACGGCATGGAGCGCGCAGTGATGCGGTGTTGCCGTGTCGTACCGTGACGAGCGACGCCGATGGGTGAAAGTGTTTGGTGAAGGTAGCAAAGACGTTCCGTTCAGTAGTATCACCCGCTGGGCGACAACACACGTCAACGCTTCTCCTCTTCGCCAAAATCAAGGTTACTTCTACCAGAGGTCAGGTTGACAATCGCATTTTCCATGGACAAGTTTCGCAATGGAAAATTTCGCGCCTCTAGCAGGGTCTCCAACCCTGGCAGGCAATATTGTCAACCTTAATGTCATCTATTTAAAACAATTGCAAATAACTCTAACAGTTTTTAACAAAATGCTTTGAAAAAAAATTTAGACTGTTCAGTCACACGATACACATTTTTGCCAGAGCGTTTTTTATAATAATGTACCATTTTGTGGCAAATATATTATTTTGCTTCATTTTAGCTTATTTTGACGACAAAATATGTAATATTTTAGGAGCAAAAATCAAAAAATCAGTTCGGTGTATTTCAACAGAAAAATTCAGATACAAACGATGATATATAAGTGGCATTTGTGTTATATATAAATTTAATTAATTAAACGATTTTAAGGCAACTTCCCCCTTAAGGCGGCCACCTGGCTGACGCTCGAAACGTGTGCTGCGTGTTCGGAGTTAAGTTTGCTTTTCAAACTAGTAAACCTGCGTCCACAGTGCTTCCGAATACATGTGAATATGAATCTTAAGACATCACGCACATTGGAAGCATTAATTTAAATCCCTCAACCCTAGCTAACGTCTGCTTTTTCGGGCGGTTGTTTCTCAAGATATATGTACCGTATTCGTTTGAAATATTGGTCCAGAATTACACTGGACTTTACTACAGTGACGGGTTCAATAAAGCGATAGGGTTGCCGCTTAAAGCTCCACAGTAAAGAAATTACGGTGAGAACATATTGAGTGTAGAGGCGATATCACAATACATGTGCCAGCCAGCGTTGCTCGTAGCTCCTCAACGTTTCTCGCCACTCTTTCTCTCTCTCTCACACACACACATGTGCCCTTCACCAGGCGGTCGCCTTAACTTAAATGTTTACTTTTTAAAAATACATTTCATATTTTTATTTTCATTTACAAAAGAAATCGCTTTCATAATCACGAAAGCTCTCTCACAGTTATTTTAGTTTATAAACTGGAAATTACAAATGATTTTGACTCTTTAAAGTGACAGCAGTTCAATTAAAAATGAAAATCGTCCTTTACCAAACTAATAGTACCGAACTTCCCAACCTCTAGTAGAATTAATCGTACCTAAATGAAGGATACACTTCAGGGTAACCTGGGTCGGTGGTTGACGGCACTGTCATGCTGTCGAGATTTTTAAACGAACGAGTATTTATACTAATTTAGCTTTCGTAGAAAAATACATAACTTTGGTGATATTCTGAACGGCAATTCACAATATCAAGATTCATTCCAGGTGAACTCTAAAATCTGCCTTAAAATTGTGGAAATGAAACATTTTTTCTAGTGGGCAAGGAATCTCTGAAAACCTCCCCTTCATGTAGTCTTGGCAGTTGAAAATTAGTTATTCATGATAATATATTAAACTGACCACCATTTTATTCTGTGTTGCGCCAATCCCATCGTTAGAAGCACCTGACTTTCTCGTAAAGATTTTTGACCTAGCTCGTTCTAATGCCTTAAGTGCACATCTGCAGCTCTGCCTCATGGTTATTGGCAGAACGTTTTTGTGTAGAAGGGTCACTTATTTTACCGTGCCAATAGGAACAATGTTACTGCGACACCACTCGGCCACAGAATATTTAGTGGTACAGAAGTGAAGTAGCGGGTTGGAGGGCAAACTCAGTCACACACGCCTGCAAAACGGTTTCGCTGGCAAGCAATATGATGGAGACGCCTACCGCCAATCAGTGTAAGGTGGCTGCCCTGCTAGCAGAAAGCCAGGCCAAAAGGAAACCGGCGGTAACATGCAGGAGCCAAACAGACACGGGGCTGGTATCAACAGCATCAGGAAACTAATAAGCGGCGAAGTTCGCCCGTATCAAACGAGTCGACACGTCATTTCACGCCTTTATTCCTTTTAAGTCGGTGACTCAGCTGTGACTAACGAATAGAACCTCAAGACACTGAGAGTCAAAAACATCCAATCACTGACCATGAAGCAGAGCTGCAGGGGTGCACCCAACGTTTTGAAACAAGCAGGTGAAAAAACATTTTTGCGAAATTCAGGTGCCACTGCCCATCATTCATATGTTTATATGTGCTAGGTCTTGTGTTTTGGGATTATTTTTGCTTACCTGTAATATTTTTCTTATAAAGTATGTGTTTATCTTATGAACTACGCAGTTTTCTGACACTAAGAGGGCGTGGTACAAAATTCAACGCTAAATGCATTAATCTATAACTTCAGGTTTCTTGAAGCCAATTTGCGTAAATTAAACAATAGTAATCCTAGACAATAGTTTCAGCCAATGTTTTAAACAAAATTGTTTCCAGTGTTACGAACTTCTGAGGTATAATCCCTGACGCCGGAACCTCGTGCATTTAACTGCGACGCAAGAGATCACGCGTAACGAATTAGTGATTCTGGATAAATATTTACTCATAAAGTTGGCAAATACCATTACCTAGGACTGTCATTGAGTATTTTATCAATATTGGATTCGAAAATTAAGCGTATAAATCAATTGACATTTTCAGGGTTTATTTATCTACCACGCACTCTTAATTTCAAATTTAAAGTACTGAGCGAAATGTGTAATTTTATTATTTTGTTGGATATCTTTCAAATCCTGATTTCTTCTATCGTGAAAGTTTTATTGCGCCTGCGTCTTGCTCTTTGTGAGCTACTTGCAGCAGTCTAAGTCATGCATCATTCGTTTCCTTGTGTGTCCTTGAAGTAAACCGGATATCTTCAGCAGTCCACGTAGAGTGTTTGCACAGTTAATGGTATTGAAATAAACTACTTCTCGTTCGTTGTACCAGATATAAAGATTTGAGCACTGCAGGTCATGCGCAAAGATGAGATTTTGTAATTTAGTAAATTGAAGATATGTTGGGCAGCGTTTAATATCCGGTACTTAAGGTTGTACACATAATTGTACGACATGGTGTTAGTTTTATAAACGCTACTTATAACTACATTTTCCACTTGTGAAAATAATTTAGATTTCGTAATCTTTCCACAGTGGCATGTCAAAGTCAAGAATTGCAGGTTACGGAAACACCTACTGACATACTCGAATGAAATAATTTGCACTGAAGTGAAATATTATAGGCCATTTGCTATTAAAAAAAATTGCCAGGAATGACAAAATTTGACGTATTTTAAGATTTAAAAAAGTACAAAAGTATATAATTGTACGATTTTTAATATTTTACCATAAGGCCCATACTATCTACTTTCAGTGTTAATTATTTCATTCGCGTAAGTCAGTTGGTTTTGTTATTTGCATGTCCCTGCATTGCAAATTTCGACTTTTTCAAGTCGTTATGGAAAAAACTATGAGGGCTGAAAAAATTTTCTCAAGTGGAAAACGTAGTTATAAGTAACGTGTATAATATTAACACTATAACGTACAAATATGAAATTCTGTATTTTTTTTCTTGCCACGTGAACGCCCATAAGCGCTGGTGACGAGTGGTTAGTTTGAAACAGAACCGGTGTGAAGGGGCGGAGGAAACGGGAGATCACCGAGAAAATCCGCCCACCAACGAGACGTAGTCCAACACGATTCCTACAAGCGAAAATCCGAGTCGAACCACGGCCGTCTTTAGTAGAAGGCCGGAGTCTTGAATGTGGCAACACTGCATCGGGGGCTTGCTGCTTATCACTTATTGACTGCCCTAGTCGCTGCAACGTGTATAGACGCAGCTTTAGTAGTGTGTACACGTCTACACTGACTAGGGCAGCCAATGAGCGACATGCAGCAGGCCTCCGATGCAGCCCACATTCAAGACTCTGGCCTTCTACTGAAGACGGCCATGGTAGAACCCAACGTAACCGAACCACTGCGCTGTCTGCGGCCTATTTTGTAATTCATCAAAACAGTAATTATTCAACTAAATTACAATATATTGAAAACATATTTTTCAAATTCATAAGTGTGTTCTCCTTTGTGGACGTGTCCTTTGCGTTCGTGGAAGCGATAAGAGCGACACAGCACGCATTTTACTAGAGTCTTGCAAACCTAGCTTATTATTTGCTGACTGGCTAAACTCCACTGCTCTGTATGTATCTGAACACAATCTGTTAGTTCGTTGGCCACGAGCTTCCATGTGATATCAGTTACGTATGTAATTGCTTTGCAGGAGATAGTTCACTCTACCGTTCATCTTTCCATTATTGGTCAGAAAGGATATCTGTGGCAAGCCAAGACACTGTAGGCCAATGTGAGACAGATCGTTCAGCAGTTTGCAGACTAGTCAGAAAATAACGCGCCTTTTCCTTCTCGTCCCCAGCCATGACTAGAGACATGCAAAATTCGCGTTATCATTTGGTAGCAGACTAAACTTCACTTTTCTATACATAACAGACCATAATCTACGATTTGGTTGGTCACAAACTTTTATGTGTTGTCATTTAAGTCTGTTACGTCTTTACAGAGATTGGCCTCTCTACCGTGTAAGCATTCTCCGCGGCAAGTAACGACAATATCGGCCAGCGGGAGACGTCGAACGAGCCTATAGTCACTTGCAGTCTAGTCAGCTGTCAGAAAATAACGCGAATTTTGCATGTCTCTAGTCATGACTAGAGACGGGAAAAATGCGTGGGTTCACAGACCTGTAGGCTAGCCTCCAAGAATATATGTGTACTCAGACAGACAATAGCTGTTAACTGGTTGTTTGCTAACACAGTGATACCACATGATTGGAACAATGTTTAGTTGATCCTTTATTATTAGCTCAGTGCCATGTAGAAGGTGTTCAAATAAGGCATGGGCTAACTGTGAAAGTGACACGAACTTACAGTTGTGTGAAATCTAGCATGAGTCCAAAAGAAAAGACGAATTTTTCAGGTGCCTAGTGATACTAGGGCCTGGTAGTTTTCGCGAAAAGATTTTTGCCCCACTTTGTTTCAGTGTCTTACGTGTACACCTGCAGCTCAACTTCATGATTATTGGCAGACTGTTTTTGTGCGGATATATTATTCATTTGACTGTGCCAATCAGTACATGGATAACTGAGACACAACACGTCTGTGATTTGCGGGTTTATCCTCCAGGCGTTGTATGTTACGACATCCAGTCACTGGCCACGAAGCAGATGCAGGTGCGCACGTAAGGCATTGAAACAAAGTGCTGCAAAAATCTTTTCGCGAAAACTACCGGGCCCTAGCCATGGCGTGACCAAGGGTGGTAACAAAGTAACGAATTGACTTCTGATACCGGAATCTCATTCGAGGAACTAAACGTCGTTCTCCTCGCTTTCTTCAAGCACGTTCAGTAAATAAATTAACCGAGAAACTGTAACCCGTTGTCGACCTCTGTTTTCATGGCTCCATACACCGGAAGCTTTAACTTCCAAGGCAAATTTGAAATAACGCACCTTTACACGGGATTGCTGAATTTATTCCCAACACGTTTACCTTCGGAAAGAACTCGCTACACTGGCACTGTCGATTTTGACCAGTTCCGCAAGTATTTCCTATTTCATTTGACACTCAACATCTTAGAAGAAGTCATTGCTAGGGCCTTTAACTTTTCGCGAAAATAATTTTGCTCCTGTTTGTTTCTGTGCCTTACGTACACATCTGCAGTTCTGCTTCATTGACAGTAGTTAGAAGTTTTAAGGCGGCCACTTGGCTGGAGTTCGAACCATTGAATATATACAACCCTCAACTGGGGCGTCATTTGAGGTTACGGGGGGGGGGGGCAAATGCCTCCCCCCTGGATTTAGAATTGTATGTGTATAAATATATTTTTTGTATTTTTAAATTTAAATACTGCTAACTTATTAAGCACATAAAAATTAAGTTTTATTATTAAAGTATCTAATTTATACATGCGTAATTAATAAAAAAGATGTAACAAGGTCACTGTCGCCGGAAAACAAAAATCTTGCCACCCCCCTTCGCCAGGAAAAGCCTGAAATGACGCCCCTGGCCCTCAATCTTGGCTAAAATCGGTTTTTTCACGTGGTTGTTTCTCAAGATATATGTAACAGATTTGTTCGAAATTGAGATGTACAAGTACATTGGACTTTGTTACAGTGACGCGTTCAATAAAATGATAGGGTCACCGCTTATAGTACCACAGTTAAAACGTTTCTGCGGAAGCACTGCGCGCGCGTTCACGACTTTAGCCCGTAGAGGTGATATCACAATTAATGTGCCGGCCGGCATCGCTCGTAGCGTCTCATCGATTTTCGCCTCGCACACAAACATACCCTTCACCAGGCGGCCGCCTTAACTTTCACGTGCCTTGGGGTTATACCATAGCCATCTTTAGTAGAAGGCCGCGGCCATAAATCTGGCAACACTGCCAAGAAGGGTCAATTTAACACCTTCTTTAACTCTGGCTGTCCCTGATTCGTTATTTTGTCTACATGCCGACGAATCAGGGACAACCATTGCCGTCGGAGAGCTAAAGAAAGTTTTAAAATGACCCTTCTTGGCAGTGTTGCCAGATTTATGGCCGCGGCCTTCTACTAAAGATGGCTACGGTTATACCCGTATATCTAGGGACCCCAGTCTTTTCACGTAAAGAATTTTGTCCCAGTTCGTTTCGGTGCCTTACGTGCACATCTGCAGTTCTGCTTTGTGGTCAGTGATTGGATATTTTAACTGTCACGAGCCTAGGGATTCTACCGGCAAATCACAGACGTGTGGTGTTGTAGTAACGTTATTCTGATTGGCATGGTCAAACGAGAAACACCACTTCACAAAAACCAGCTGCCAATAACTAGAGACATGAACTTTTCGCGAAAAGAATTTTGCACCACTTTGTTCCAGTGCCTTATGTGCACGTGTGCAGTTCTGCTTCATAGATATTGGCAGCGTGCCTTTGAACTGTGACGTTTCTCATTTGACTGTACCAATCACAATAAGGTTACTGTAACACCACACGTCTGTGATTTGCGTGTAAAACCCCACGACACACGAATGTCAAAACATTCAATCTCTGACCGTGAAGCATGTCTGCAGACGTGCACACAAGTCACTGACACAAAGTGAGGCAAATTTCTTTTCGCGAAAAGTTCATGTCTCTACCAATAACTATGCATCAAGCTGCAAATGTGCTCGCAAAGCACTGAAACAAACCGGGGCAAAAATTGTTTTCGCAAAAGTTCATTATTGGGAGATTTAATAGAACGTTGAAGGAGAAAATGGGGATGATTTTTACTATAGAAGGCAGCTATTAATGGGTAAATATATTACCAAAATTAAGTAACGCTGTTCATACGACAGATAAATAAATAAAACGAATTTATCCCTTATATCCTGGTCGATGTGTATGGTAAAAAAGAAAAATCTGCTAAACCAATATTTGTAATTGGACATAAAGTTCAAATAAGTAAAATAAAACGGTTGTTTGTAAAATGATATACACGTAATTGGTCGAGTGAAGTATTTGAAGTATCTGAAGTATTGTACACAAATCCAATAACATACAGAATTAAATATTAGCAAAATAAGCCATGACTTACAATTTTAAATTTATTATTATTAAATTTAATTAAGTTTGTGATTTACCATAAGCACATTTGCAGACCACGAGCTTGTGACTAAAATATTTTTGCACTATTTGGTTTCAATATCCAATTTGCAGATCTGCAACTGTGATTCATGGCTACTGGTTGTATGTCTAAACTCTCACTTATATAGAGTTTCTACTAACAAATCACAGACGTATAGTGTCTCAATAACCGTATTGTGAACAAAGACATACCTACTGCCAGTATCCCTGAAGCAGAGCTGCCAATGTGCACGTGACACATTGAATCAAAATGGCGTAAAAATCTTTCCGCAACTAACTCGTGTTACTAACAGTTTGTGAAGCCAAAAATGTGTACGTTTGAATTCCGTGCCAAAGACATGAGTGACTAGTTTTACTTCGTATTTAAATCGATTCCTCTGTTAATTTTTCCCCATATTGTGAAATAACATAACGAAGTATGAAAGTTTGTCAAGGTCGTGCATGTTTTCTTACAATTTTTAGTTCATTATTTTTATTTCTTCTTGGAGCAAGCTCTCCAAATACAGAAGAATTCGTGTACAGTTAGTAAAATGCTGTGTCATCCAGATATTACTATTTCAGTATTTCTTTATATTAAATTGAATAATTAATAAATTTTGTTTTGGGATTATGATTATTATATTATTTCCGAATTAAAAATTAGGACTAAACCAAGGGTTATTATCAATGTTATTCTTGCAACTATTACAGGAAGAAGAGCCGTTATGGTTCAGTAACAAACGGCCCGTGATGTTGGTCACGTACAAGCATTCCGAAACCTCTTACGTGTACGACTTTCAACTTGGTTATAATCAAGTAATTTTCTGAACGTATCAACCCGGCCTCGCATCTGGGATGCGAAGCATCGACATCCGGTAACCTTGAAACCGTTCACTGGCCCCCTTTTTTTATATTCACAGTCACCTGTCGCAAGTATGTACGTAATCGAATGAGCAAGAAGAACTGAATCTTGAAAAATTTACAAAAAAAGTAAACCTAGTGGCTTACAAAATTATGTATATATATACATACACACACTCACACACATACACGATGTATATCTGGACCGATTAATGATAAATTTGTATGTCATCTATCGTTACTATTTTGCAACATAAAAATACTTCTACACTCAATAGATTTTAAATTGCGGTACATGGTTAGAGACACTGGTAAATCGCGGGAAAAGTTGATTGTTTGCGAGGCTCCAACATACTATGTATAACACTGAAAGTTTTCCACGTATATTGGCTATTGTTTATATGAAGCGCTGTGTCCCTCTTCAACAGACACAATTACAACCGTACAGTTTTAACACAGCACGTGCGTGATTTGTCAGAAAACTGTTTACACGTGTCACGATTGAGATACTACAGTCTATTGGAGTCTATGTTAAATATTTTCGCGATTTTCCAGTGTCTCTATACATGGTAAAATATAAAATACTATTTATTGTGACTTACGCACAGTGAAAAATATAACAAGCTTAAGTTGATTAGAATATTAAAAAATGATGCCTTGAAATATTTAAGACACGTATTTTAGTACGTTGAATTTTTTAAATTATGCAAGGGAGCAGATATCGCAAATACTCACATATAAATGTTGGAAATAGTTTGTACTATGTAGCCTAATTTTTACAAAACGACAGTTTTTACAATTTTGGCTTAATTTTGGCTTAAATGAAATTTTATTAAGTCCATAACTAGCCAAAATTATATAAGCTTATGGTTTGAAAAAAAAAAATAGGCCACATAGTACAAACTACTTCCAACATTTACGTGTAAGTATTTGCGATATCTGCTCCTTTCAGGATTAAAAAAATTAAACTCGAAAAAAAAACAGCACAAACAGAAACCTGTGGCCTTAGTAGTAACCCTAACATCACCAATGGAAAAGTATTTTATTCTGGGGGGAAAAATAGGTGAATTTATACATAATACATGTTTATTTATTTTTGTATTTTGTTAGGTAGACATAATATAGTAGGAATTTAGTTAAGTATTTTTAGGTGTAAAGCGTCTTATTTATCTAAGTGAGTCAGGGATCACAGTGGTATAGTAGTCAGACAAATCGTTCCCACTAAGTGTAAAATTAGTTCGATTCCTGGTAGCAGTGGCGGCTCGTAGGTTGTTGCGAGGCAGGGCACAAGTTGCAAAGAACTGTATATGGTAGTGCGCTAGTTGATGCTACAGCCACCCGCTAGTATGTAGGTGCCGCTTATTACTGACTGGCCACTACAGAACAAGTAGCCAGTAGATATTTCATGGTCATTGATCTACTGCGGCGCGTTCACACGAGTGTATAGTGCGTGACAGAAATGAGCGGCTCTGGAAGGTATGCGAGAGACTCAATTATTTAACGTTATAGCATGGTACTGATGTTCGCGCAAATTAATACATCACTATCTGGGTACTAGTAAAAGACTATTACTTAAACGTTTCCCCAGAAATTCCCCAACGTGAGTCTTGCTCGATCTTTCCCATGTCCAGGGCCGCTCGTTTCTGTCACAGACAGTACAGTTCTCAGATAGTTGTGCCCTCTGCTTGATTCTCGCACGTGGTAAATGTGGCGTACGTTGCCAATTAAGAGTGACACTTACCTGTACGCTAAAGGCTCATGCTGCCATCACAACAGCTCGACGGACGCGACGCGAAGTGTGTTATGCGAACACAATAACTTGCCATCTAATGAGCACCGAGGCTCCTCTGAAATTAGCGCGACAAAAATGTCGGATGCGACCCGAAATCCGTACGAGTGTATTTTTTATTATACTCGCGTCGCGGACGCGACAAAGCTGACAACATGAGTTAATTTTGTTTTGAAATGTTAGTGAAACTTTTGAGTTGGTAGGTAGTAAGTCGCAATTGTATATTTTATATGAGTTTTTTTTTTTTTTTTTTTGCTATTATAAGCAAATAATGAACTTCTGAAGCAAAATTGTAGTTACGACTTAATTTTGACATTTGGTAATGTCGGTGGGTATTTTAAACATATTACAAACAAAAAATATATATAAAACGCTGTAAAAATCGATGGCTTTCGTGCTAGAAGTTAGTATGTAGTGGCATGGGACTATTTGCATTTTTTAATATTATTTGCCGCGCCACAGACAAACTAGTGTTCGCAGTAACTAGAATAATTTGTGGTGCATATCGCGCCCTGCGCATCGTGCTATTGTTATTCTAGCATCGTAAGTGCCGGAGCTATAAGGGCACATCATATGCCGCGTCTCCATAACGAGCCAAGCACTGAACTAATATGTAAGATTCCCGCCGATAAATTTTTACTAAGAGTTGTGAAAGGAACAATTTGCTAGTTTAAGGCCTCGCTCTTTAGTTTTGTAGTTGTTTCGAAAATACTTTTTTACGCAAATTAATTCGTATATCAAAAATTCATTCTTACAATTTTAACACTTATTTATCATCGTTTGTATATGAATTTTTCTGTTGCAATACACCAAACGGATTTTTAGATATTTGCCCCTGAAATATCACATATTTTAATAAGCCAAAATCAAGCAAAATAATTTTTTGCTAGCAAACGGTACATTATTTTTAAAATCGCTCTGGTAGAATTCTGTATCGTAGGACTGCACACAGTCTCAAATTTTTGAGAGCATTTGGTTAAAAAAAATACTCGAGTAATCTGCAATTGTTTGAACTAAATTAAAGATCATGGCCTTAAGAGGAGTCTTCGCCGGTGATAAATTTCCACCTTTGACGCGTGGGAACAAGAGCCAGTGTTCCACGCTTGACGAGAAGCACATCGCCTCTATTCACAGCGCGCCAAATTGGCATGCAAGGTTTTCCTTTTAGTCTTTTTCTTACGGGACTTTAAGTGGTGAGCAGAACATTATATTTTTTAACAGTATGAAGTAAAGACTAACGCACGCCTCTTGCTTTGCATTTTACGAATCGACGTAATATTTTCGGAGTTACAGCAGACTAAAAAAATCGAGTTATTAGTCAATTTGAGAGGCCCGAAAATCATGTTTCTAACAAGCATTCTGAATTTTTGAAAACATAGAAGCATAGTTTCAAATATGTGTTATTTTCGTAGATAAACATAATATGAAAAAGTTAAGCGGTTTCGCGTAAAAAGAATACGCGTGACACACTGCAACGTCGTCCATGCATATGGCCCGTACAATCTAATATCAGTGCAAATTATGTCGTTCGAGTAAGTGAGTATGTTTTTTTATTACTATGTTCCCGTAACTTGCAGATTTTGACTTTGATATGCCTCATTGGGAAGACTATGAGAGCTAAAAAGTTTCAAAAGTGGAAAATGTAGTCACAAGTTACGTCTGTAAAAGTAACACTGTGTCGTACGATTACAACATTTTGCGTGTTTGCCACGTGAACACCATTAAGATTCCACTATACCCCTGGCGTAGGCTACATATTCTTTGTTTAAAGCCGCAATATTTGTTTTAGAACAGAAATAAAACATATTTGTTGTAAGAACCAATTTAAGGCATGTGTTCTTTAACATTTCTGCCCTAAATTTGCGTTACTTGGTAAATGAAATTTGTAAACAGTGATAGTAAAAAATGGATGCCAATGTTTTTCTATCACTGTTTACAAATTGCATTTAACAAAAGAAACAAATTTAGTGCAAACATGTTAAAGAACACACATGTTAAATTGGTTGTTAAAGCAAGCATTTTTTGTTTATACTCTAGAACAAATATTGCTGCTTTAAAACAAAGAATTTGTACATCAGGCGTATAGTGGAATCTTAAGGACAGGTCCCAGCATTCTCCTGGAGTGATATCTGGAAACCACGGAAAATTCGAGATCAGAATGGTCGGAGCCGGGATCTAACCCGGGTCCTCTCGAATGTGAGTCCGACGTGTTACCGTTGCGCCACGACGTCGCTCGGTTATAAATCAGATAGTAAAATTAAACGTGATCTACGATGTCCCACCTTTAACGACAGCGGACGAGATGGCCAAGGAAGGCACTCGACGTCTTCGGGCGGCTGTAGGAACCTCGGAGCTGGTTTGCGACGTCGGCGTCGTCCCCTCCGTGTCTGCCCGCGTCGTGACTTGCCGAGCGCCGACCTACGACTGATGGCATCCCTCGGCCACGAGCGCCGGACTTGACCGATAAAAGCCGTCGGAGGGTGGGGAGTAGAGTCGCGGCTTTCCACGGCGACCTCGGATGTCCTCGCGTCCAGGCGCCGAGACCGCCACGACGCGTTCGGACATATTCGGGTGCCCTCGGCTTCTATCGTCCGCAGTCGGATCTGGCGTATTTCCATACAGGACGCAGCACTAAGTATAGACTCCGGGGGGGGGGGGGGGTGGTTCACCGAAATTTTTAGTTGTTTTAATAATTTTTATGTTATTACTATACATAATTTTTGATGGTGGTAATTGGGACAATTTTTATAGTAATGAACATTTTTTAGCTTTCACATTGTTCGTATAAGTGGTTCGGTTTCGGATTAAGGTGTGCAATTTTGGAACGCTAATTACTTTTACCCTTTCGTATGATTTATGATTTTCTGCCACTGATACAAACAAATCCGTTTAAAAATAATGTCTAGCTTGTACGATCCCCTACAATTAATGTCTAGGGTTTGAACAATGTTTAAATACTTTTTCCAGGGAAGATAGCCTTCATAAATGCTTACTTTTTGCGATTCGTCTATGTAATGTCATGCAAAAGACCAAATTCAGCATAGAACGGTTTTATACAAGGAAGGAAAATGAACTGATTTGCATAAATGCAATATTCACACTGAAGAACAGTGTCACGTGCTACATGTAAAATTTTTCGTATAATTTTTTAAATTTCAAATAAAATTAGAAAATTGACAATTTATTACTTTAAATTCAGAATTCTTTAAACATAAAAATATATGCAGTTTTTAAATGCACGTATCAGCGTATGTTGTGACACTGTTGTTTACTGCAAATTATTTAATTTTTGTAAACAAGTTGTTTTTCTTGTCTGGGTTACAACCGTTCTATTCAGATTTGGACTTTCACATGCCATTATACGAACACCATGAAAGCTATAACATTTTCATTACAGCAAAAATAGTCTTTATGCCGGCCTATACCTACAAAACAAATCACATATCGCACACATATAAAGAACATATTTTAAAAAATTTACATTTTTTTTAGTAAATTCTCCTTAAAGTGAGGTACCGAGTGAGGATGCACAACGGTAAGACGTTGGACTCGCATTTGGAAAGACACGGGTTCGATACCCATCTTCAGCCATCCTGATTTCGGTTTTACGAAATTGCTCCAGGCTAGTTTAACATAGGCCATGGCTACCTCCTTCACCAGTTCCTGCCCTTGGTTAAAGTTGTGCGTAAGCTGTCTATAACTACCTAGCTGTAGACACGCAATGACAGGAACTGGGAGAGGATGCTGCCATGGCCTTTGTTAAGGGCACGGTCTACAGCAATTTTGATCGTCATATATTTATTATGGTACTAGATAACTTATTTATCTTATTTTAAAAATAAATTTTTAATAAATTGTGCTCTTATGGAAATTTTTTATCTCTTACAGTTTTTGTGTAATGACTCAAACGTCAAAATTTGCGTGTTACGGTTATATGTACGCCACTAAAACCAACCAATATACCAAACAAAAAAAAACAGTGAATAACGATGTAGTAGGTTACAACGTCTATTGTATAAAAACAATAAAACGATTTGTATTTTTAAAAGAATTATTGAATTTTTAAATTTTGATTTCAATATTCAGTATTTTTTTTAATATGAAAAAAAATTGATACAGAAGACGTAACCTACCATATCGTTATTCACTGTTTTTTTTTTTAATTTGATATAACATTTGGTTTCATTGGCGCACATAAAAGCGTAACATTCAAATTTTGAAGTTTGCAAGCAATTGTGCAAAAACTATGAGAGATATAAAAACTTTACAAGAGTAAAATTTAGTCACAATTTATGTCTAAAATAAGAAGAACAAAAATCTGGTAAAAAATGTGATTAAAATATACGATGAAAATCACTACATACAGTGCCTTTAAATAACCATCCCAGCATTGACCTGGCGAATATGAGTGGGGGTGGGGGCATATCAAAGGTGTGGCAGGCTGGTCCCGAATTATTTGAGAAAATCGACACAGGAAAGTAACATCAGCCTTGAGGAAGCTAATTCATTTAATAATGATAGTGTAGTAAAATTTTGGCTGAAAGAAAAGTCGCTTAAGTTATTTTGTAATGTTAAGCTAAAGTGCTGTGTTGTGTGTACATATAATGTTCATGTGCACGCAGAAACTATAAATTAAACTGAACTGATGACTTTACTTTGATCAAATAATTTTGAAGTAACTTACATATTTTTTGCTTATAAATAAGTTAATAGTTTCTAAATCTAAATTAATATATAACAGCAGTATTAGCCATTTTTGCACCCAATATTTTACATATCTTACATTTAAATTTGGGGAAAGGAGATAGCTGGGGAAGGGTGGCGGCGTCAGCCAGTTTTGCTCCTCTTACAAAATTATCTGGATCCAGTACTGCTGGAGCGTTTTCGGGAAACGACAGGAGACAGTAATAAGGATGACCGGGGCCGGAATCGAACTCGGGGCCTCCAGAATGCGAGTCTAACGGGCTACCGTTGCGCCACCCTCGCCCGAGAAGTCTTCGCCTTGGGTTTGAACGGTGTTGTGCATCAAGAGTGTTGTGTTTCGATCGAAACTGCCTAACTTATTACGTCATCTCAGAAATCGTGTAGTATGAGACCAAGAGAAACAAACGAAATAAGAAAAAAATTAAATAAACAAGCCTATTTTGGCTCTGGTCAACACATTCGTAGACCAAAACAACAGTACATGAAAGATTCTATACGGAATTAGTCAACAATATTTTTTTTTCTTTATTTGTTGTTGACTTACACCTAGGGACCCCTGTTTTTCGCGATAAGAATTTTGCCCCAGTTTGTTTCAGCGCCTTACGTGCACATCTGCAATTCTGCGTCGTGGTTATTGGCAGCGTGTCTATGTGAAGAGCCGTATCTCATTTGACTGAGCCAATTACTATAACGTTCCTGCAGCACTATACGTCTGTGATTTGCCGGTAGAATCATAAGGCTCTTGAGAGTTAAAATATCCAATCACTGACTACGAAGCCGAACTACAGATGTGCACGTAAGACACCGAAACAACGTGGGGTAAAATTCTTTTCGGGAAAAACAGGGGTCCCTACTAACACCTTATGGGATCTTACAGTATATGTCCTGTTGTTTTGGTCTAAGGATGTGTTGACAACAGTCAAACTATGCTTGTTTTCTCATTTTTTCTTATTTCGTTTGTCTTTCTATAGTCTCATACAACAATTTCTGGGACGACATACAGTTATAATGGCTAGAGATGATGGTACATAGCGAAAATGTTTTGTGCCAACGTATCCTTGAAAACTCTGTAGTTACTCGAAACATGTATGATTGGGTGATACAGGACTGACAATCCGTAGCTGTCTGCAGACCAATAACAGGTATCGAATATTAGAAGAGCGGGATGCTTATTGGTTCAGGTCAAATAGGGTAACAGGTTCACGTACGTGCGAAAGCCGGTAATCTTATGGTAGGCTGAACGTACGATGAAATCCAACAAACAGTCAACTTTTCTCGCGATAAATCATAATCTCTAGTAATGGCGTATGTACACATTTTTCTGTCCCATTGCAAAAAAAAAAAAAAAAAAAAGGCATTAACTATTTGAACAGTTGTCGCTTACGGTTTTATTTTCACCAACACTGAGTAAATCTGTCTCGATAGTTACGTTGGTATAGATGGTTCGGGATAAAGTGAACTCTTTTGAGACCCTGGTAAATTTTTCCTTCCAGATAATGGTAGAGTTGAACTTCAAAATTGACTAAGTGCCAAAAATAGGCCTATACTTCCGAGGAAAAGCAGAAAAACTTAGAAAAATCATACACTCGTATTTAATTGGAATAACATAGTTTAACAGTAAGAGTAGATCATGCTGACATTTTTTGCAAACAAATACAGACCTTCAAAATTAAACAAAACAGCATCGGAATCCAATGTACACAGGCAGTGCCACTTATTTATTTGTAAATACATTTTTAATAGCATTAATAACGACACTTTCCCCCTCAATATCATTAAACGCTGCACTTATTTCCTTTTGAATATCATTGTCAATGGCCCTTATGACCTCTTGAATATCACTTGACATGGTATTTATTATATTTTGATGGTAATCCTACAAAAATAATAGTATTGCCATATCTCTCTTTTGAAGATCGTAGGGTATGGCACATAGACAATTTTGATGGAATAATCGTGAAAAGATGTATTCTGGCACGTAGCCCCTTTTGAATTTCAACTCTTTAATTTATAGTTTCTGCCGCTTTGTAATAAGAACAAAGCAACCTAAGCAACAAAGTGTACAGATGGTACAGTTCTCAAGAGTTAACGTATTAGTTCATAAGTAGAGACAGGAAAAATTCACGGGTTCACTGAACTGTAGGCTAGACTCCAACAATGCCTGTTTACCGAAACAGATATCAGCTCACAGATCAAACTTTATACCATGTTAGTAGGCCGGCATTTCGTTGCGTCTTTGTCATTGGCTCGGTATACTCGAGGAGGTGTCAAATTAGTCTAGTGCCAGTTGCGAAAAGTGGCACAAACTTACAACTGTTTAAATATTATAGATGCTACTCGAAAGCAGACGCGATTATTATCATGCCATTTAGTCATATTAAAGAATATAATTGAACTATTATTCTTAACAAGGCGGTCGCCTAAGTCCTCATTATTACAAATGACCTGTAACTAGAAACCTGAAAAATTCGCGTTTTATTTTGGGCGCAAGCTAGACTTAAAACAGCTGTAAGTTCGTGTCAATTTCACAATTGGGCTTTGACTACTTTGACACCTCCAGGAAGATGCTGAACTAATAATATAGAAGCAACTAAATACAAGAGCTGTCATTTATTTATTTAGTTTTTATTTCACTTCTTGGAGCCCAATTCCATGGCCAATGCCAAAGGGCTATGAAGGATGTCAGTAAAATACATAAGGTAATCACATACACTTGACAATTATAAACATATATATATATATATATATATATATATATATATATATATATAACATGTATCACAATGTCAAAACAATCTAGTGCAATCATAACTCTGTAGGATAAAATCATACATGAAGTCACTAATTAAAACGTAACATATCACTAAGGTTTACAAAATCATGTTTTTAAACACAATCACATATACATAATACACTCTCATGTGATATGACTGTATCAATCAGCCGCTGTTGATTGCTTCAGTAAACATATATTCTTGAAGGCTAGCCTACTCGTCAGTGAACCTGCGAATTATTCAGATATCTACCTATAACTAGACACTAGAGTATTGATTCCAGAGCAGGTTGAACGTTGATTTAAAATTTCCAGTGGTTTATCAAACATATCAGGCAACTTCTGGGGTAGTCGTATAAAACAGCTGCCAGGTTTGTGATCAGAACTTGTGGATTCCAGCATTAAACGATAGAGGCCACTCTGCAAGCCACCATGTGTAATTTAAAGATTTCTTTTGTGTTTACCATGCACCAGTGCTCTTAAGCATGGGAATGAAAAAAATCTTAAAGTTTTACCAGGTAAGTAAACATTCAGATAAGGTGTAAGAAAAAAGAACGTGCCTTGAAAAGAGCTCACATAACCGTGAATCGCTTGTACAGTGTTCTAAAGTTGCCTATCTATATTTCATTTACTTAATTTTTCTACTTATTTCGCGGTTCACCCTACTAACTTGTTTCCTAACCCTAATGATCTTGTGCCGTTTAATATAAATGTACAAAATAATAATAACATATTTATTTACACTCCGTCGGTTGTGATATATTATTAAATAAAAGTTACAGCACTGGAGCTAAGATGAGTCAGTAAATAGCAACTAAATGGTTTTAGTTTGCAGTGGCAAGCAATTAAATCAGAATATGTATGACTAGATATGATGATTTATCTCGGGGAAACTTAACTGTTTGCTGGGTTTAAACACACATGCAGCTTACCAGAAGGTTATTACTGGCTTTAGCTTTTACTTGAAGCTGTTGCCCTATTTGGCTGAACCAATAAGAATCCCAATGTTGTAATTGGTTTTTCCTGTTACTAGTCTGCAGACAGCTACATTGTGTCAGAAGTATAGGCGTAGCGTGACTCTAATTTTTTTGGGTAAGGGGGTGGGGGCACGTTACCTAGAATTTTCGGTAAAACCACAAAAAAAGTGTAACTTTACAAGAACTTGCTGGAAATGTATAACTACGGTAATAATTCAATGCAAATATTGGCTAGAAATATAGTTAACCTTCTGTTCAAAAATAATATTAAAAGAAATAATTTTACAGGTAATATCATTATCACTTTTTAATACAATTTAGAAGTTGGAGGGACACGTGCCCACCTGTGAAACCCCATCCCTAACCCCCCCCCCCTCCGGGCATAGCCTATGGTCATAAATATATCACCTAATAACACATGGTGTCACAAAGTACAGCGTTTTCAAAGGTATGTTGGCATAAGGATTTTCGCGATATACTATGATCTCTATTTATAACTTCTTGTTTTCTAATTGTATTTGGATGTAGAAAAATGAAAGCTCGCTGACCATGATACGGCGACTTGTCTCTTTGTCTGCAAAACTGGAGACAGACACGGTGACCGCGGAAATAAAATCCGCATCCCCCCCTTTTTTTTAAACGACTCCTACCCCTCCTTCCGTTTCCTCACGGCGAGACAGACTGGTCCCTGTACTCCCACAACCCGTTGTTGATACACCAGGTTTACCTGCTCATGGCCAAGGCTCGCCTACCTTGGTTGCGAGATTTCCTTCAGAAAGGTCTCCGTCTGAAACATTTTTCGGGCAGTTGTGTTACAGAAACCATGGGCGTCGCAACCATGGTATGCCGAGGGGGGGGGGACACGTCCCCCCATAATACTTCTTTTCATTTTTTCTCCTCCTATATATACCGGTTGCTTCTTAACTTATATTACGAACTCTAAGACGTGATCCCTTACAACAAATGTGGTATAGTTTCACAGTGAAATTTTTGTCTACTGTAATTCGTAACGCAGAAATTCACACTTGGAAATGTAACTTTAAAAGGTATTTTGGTAAAATAACGACGGGGAGTTAAATTTCAATTCTGTGCACAATATTTTGTGCTATTGAGATCTTAACCCATCAAGAAACCGCTCTTTAGAACTCTCCTTTTCATGAAAATAGCTCCCTTTCATTGAGTGGAACTTCTGTGACAAATATTTAATGTAAATTTTCCCAACAGTACATACCAAGAAACATAAAATATTCCTTTCTTGAAAATCATTAGAATTCACAGTTTACAATAAATAAATCAGAAAAATAATCATATGCTGCAAAAGCATCGTTAGCATTCGAATTTCTGTGGCTTTTTAAACAAATCCACACACGAAACATACCAATGATGGTATGTGATAGGGAAGCCAGTGTATGGAGTTGCTTGAAAGTAAGTTTGTTGAGGTTTACTTGGTTGAAATATGTGACATGGTTCTAAAGAACTGTAGCACAGGATGTGTTTTTCAAAGTGAAAAATGCATTTACAAGCATGCTGTATGTGATTACATTGCGGGTGTAGCAGTTTTTGCCTGCATGCCAGGTATTATATTGTTAACACAGACACACTAGAATGCATTTTATAGCAAATTGTATATTCTAGTGACTTGTAAAATAAGACATTTTATGTTGCTTAGGATGTACGGCTCAGAAAAGCAACATGAAATGTTCACAAAACCTAACGCCACAAAAGTTCTAGATAATAAGATGGTGACCACCCTTGTTATTTTCAATAAGGGAGTTTTTTTTAAAGAGCAGTTTCTGGATTCGGTCAAAGATCTATATAACACTTATCATTGTGCACAGAATTGAAAGTTAACACCACGTTGTTTCCAAAAACTTGTCAAAATACAGTTTCAAAATTCATTTTTCAATGGTGAATGTCTCATATACATGTACAGTACATTGCGCTATAGGCAAACAAATCATAATATAACTATCCTATACTTAATTGAGTTCCGTAGTAGTATGAAACACACTAATTCCGCGATGATTGATACCCTTTTATTTGTCAACAACCTCGGTAACAAAGCCTTTGCTGTATCCAATTAGAACTATTGATAAAAACCCATTTGCTGAACATATTGGGGTGTATAGTCCATATTTGCAAAATTAGCACTTTTGAATTAAAACTTTGTGTAACATTTCACACATGAATGCTCGGTTATTTGCTTCCAGTAAAGTTAGTGGAGAATTAGGTGAGTAATTTTTTGTTGCAATGTCTTACTTACTAAGTGTACAGTAACTAAATTAGAGGTACCTCAAGTGCTCACCACTTTACTCAAAATGGACTATATTATTTTAAAAAGATTACTCTCAACAAAAAACTATTTTTATTTGTGTGTGTGTGTGTGTTATCATTATCATTATTAAATATCTGTAGATTAATAGCTTGATAACATTTTTTTGTTAAATGGAGGATATGTTTTGTGAAGTTTACATTGTGTTGAACTTAATCACAGAAGATTTCATAAATAATTTTAAAGGGTAAACTTTTACATTTTTCGTTTAAATATCTGCAAGAAAATATTTCTACAATTTTGTGTGGTTTCCTCCACCACGTCATTATTTCTGTACTAAGCCAACGCCAAATGTAGCAAGAGATTGACAAACTTTAAAGATATTCTTTATTAACGTTTGTCTGCTCAAATTCGGTGAATTTTTTACTCAGATTTTTGGTGGGTTTCGAAAATACATTATTTTAAAAATGTGGAGTGATCAGGTGAGATACTGTAATGACAGTGAATATAAGATTTTATTAATTTTTTTTTATGTTGCGTACATGTGTCGAACATTCTAACTGATACTGCAGCTTGTAAGTTTAACATTCAGGTTTCTCTTGGTATTTAAATTCATTATTTTATGATGTGTATAGGGCTCCAACACGTACCTATGTTAACTTTATTTTTGTAAATACGTTCATTTAAAAATTTTTTCTAAAAAAAGAAAATTGCTATTTCAACAAGCTATATAATTAGCATAGGAATGAAAAATGCTTAAGTAACCCTATTTGGAACCGTGGACTCAAAAATTTCCCGGGGGAGGACCCCCGGACTCCCCGCTTTGATTTTGGGGATGAATGTTCCTCAACAACTAAATCAATTTCAGTTTTCTCCAAAAAATATGAGCTTGCGACGCCCATGCCAGAAACTTCGGTAGCCGTTCGATAACATTTGTCCGCGTATAATCAATCAGTTTTTTATCTTTGCCTCAACCATTGAAATATATCACACGTAAGGTTCTTATCTAGGTAGGCTGCGTTGGTGTATGTGAGGCACAAAACCGAAGGAGCAGTGACGTCGGTCGGCGTATGTAATGCATCATCGCCTCTACACGCAAATCCAATAACTGGCGCGCAGAGCTTTACTATTATTCCTTTTCCTATGGGACTTAAGCGGTGACAGTATAATTTTATTTGCGAAACTTATGGTTCAAATTCTAGGGGTTAATTTCTATTACCGTGTTTTTCGAATCCGGTTAGAATTTTCTTAGATACGGCAGTTTTAAAACGCGGTTTTTAGCCATTTTGAGAGTCTTGAAAATCATGTTTCCAATAAGCAATCCTAATATTTTAACCAATAGAAATATTGTTTGAAGTGTGCTTTCTTTTCATAGATCTACGTACTTAATGCGCGTTGACATGTTTCTTCCAAACGTGATTACTTTTAACTCGCTGCAATACGTTTCAAATGCAGGTAAATAGGAACCTTAAGGTGGGGTAATATTGATTCCAATATAGGTTGGAAAGATCAATTTTAAAAATTTGGCACAGGGACAATTTCTGCCGATTGAGCGCTGGTATCGGTAAAAGGTGTAAACTCACCAATTACAGAGCTCTCGTGAATTTGTAAGTTACATGACATCGATAATTAGAAAGCCAAAATGGGTTTGATTTTCACTTTAAAAAATTAAATAACTCTTCTCTTCTCCGAGTTTAGTTAAATTTAGTTTTACTATGGCTAGTATTATATTACACCCGTTAGTGATATCAGAGCAACTAACGGCAGAATTTTTCCCTTCTACAAACTCTCCCATAGGAAAACACATTTTCTTTCTAATTAACCTTAGGTGAGGCATTCTCAACCAGTTTGGAATTGCACATTTTTCCTTATTGTTGTTTAGAAACATTTATTTGAAATATGTAATTATTGTGCTACTGTAGAATGCATTACCTTGCGATAAAATAATTTACAGATGATGGTTAATCGCGGGAAAAGTTGACTGCTAGATTTCAACGCACGTTCAGCTTGCAGGAATATTGCTGGTTTTCGCTTGTTCTTGGAGCTGTTGCCATATTAGACTGAGCCAATAAGAATCCCGATATTGTAATATTTGATGCATGTTGTTGGTCGGCAGACGGCTAAGTTGTGGCAGACGTACATCATCCAACCATATGTTGCGTGAAACTACAGCGTTTTCAAGGAAATGTGTCTTGCGCCTTTTCAAAGCCATCAGGTAATGAATGTATTGAAATTAGTGGCTGCATTGTAAGGCATTTGCACATTGTCGAAACAGTAGAGTATAAAAGTTTAGTAGTTTTTTTTTTTTCGAAAAAAAAAAAGTGTTATTATTCCAGTCTCTACACATAAGGTGTTCAAACAATCTGGTGAAAATCAGTAGCTCTAATATTGAGTATATTATGTTTCGCAGTGGAAATAGTTGGCTTCTTTTTTTTGTTGAAAGGCATTCAATAGAAATTGAACTGTAACAATACTCTTACAATACAGAACTATTCACAGTTAGGACCAGAATTTTGAGATATTCAATATTAACAACTATTGCAGTTGATTGTTTGCGTACTGAAGCTATTTAGTTTTGCTAGAGACCCGAAAAATTCGCGTATTATTTTGGACGCAAGCTATAATTCAATCAACTGTGTGTTCGTGCCACTTTATCAATTGTCTCTTGTCGTATTTGCCGCCTCTAGAAGACTTCAGAGTCAATAATAAAAAATCAAATAAATGCAGACCCAATCATGTGGTATGACTGTGTCAAAGAGCAGTCAATGAGCAACTTTTGTCTGTTTGAGTACACAGAAATCCTGGAGGCTTGCCTTCAGGTCACTGAACCCGCGGATTTTTCACATCCCTAAGTATAGCACGCATACGAGTTAACATTAATTTAATTTTCTGAGTGAAAGATCGTGTAAGTAAGATTTTAGTTTATACGTTTGACTTGTAGTAGTAGTGCTACACAGTGAAATATTTTGTTTTTACTACACTGTTAAAAGTTTCAGTGAATTTACAGGCAATGTTTACGGAAACGTCTGTTTAATTAACGGAAAAATTATTTAGTAACACAGTTATACATAATTATGTTTTATTAATTAAACATATGTAAAACTGCGAGAAGAAACTAAATAAATAACCGTACACATTATTGTGCCTGCATCATGCTAAAGTCTCATAAATATGTGAGTTTCCATAAGTGGAGCTAGTTGCCTTCTGTAAATTAACGGACACTTCTGGAGAAGTTTTGACCAGTATTTCTCCGTAAAACAACGGAATTTTTTTAACAGTGCCACCAAATGTTTGTAAGAGTTTCTAGCAACTGTTGTTAATAACATACTAAAAAATTCCACTGGCATTCGTTACCACATGAAATACTCTCTTGTACACCGTTATACATTTTAACGGAAATGTACAGATAATAAATGGAAATAGTGTCCGTAAAAGTAAAGTAAGGAAATGTCTATAGTAAATATGCACTACAGAATCATACGTAATATGTCCGAGAATCTGCGGACACTTACACGGAAGAAATCGCAAATTTAAGGGTTAGAGAGCTGTAAGTATTACGGATATATTTTAATAACATCACCGGTAAATCTGCAAATCATATATAAATGCAATTGTAGCATTACAGACTTGTAGTTATGGCTCAGTTCCGTGTGATGAAACTGTTTTACGGAAACTTCTGTTGGATTTGGAAGTAAGTTTCCGTGAATTCACGGAGGCATTCGGAGAAATTTCTACCGGAAATTCCGGAAATCGACGGAGAAAAATTTTTACAGTGTAGCACTCTAATGTTGGGCAGCACTGTAGAGTAAACTCCTAGTGTTTATGGTAAACAAATGAACCGGATAAGGCACATTCTGAATGTCGTTTCTATGTGACGAGAGCTGATGAAATTCTGTATCCGTATGGATTGGCAACAAATATAATAAACGTCGTACGTATAGAACTTTAGGTGTGGTGGTTTATGTTTCTACAGTTTTTTTTATGTATTTTCACTTAGTCGTTTATTGGCTACACAAAGTAGGCTATTTGACCCTAAACTTGTGTCTGGCTGTTCATTACGAGCCGTGGAAGGTTCCTATAGGTCAGTTCTCATTGTGCAGTGTTTGTCTGCTGCTGCTAATTGGTCATTGCTTGCTTGCTTATACTTACTTATTTATACCACGACTCCAGTTTGCCATAAGTAGTGAAACTCTATTTTCGTGAGAGAAAAAAAAATGTTTTTCTGCGTCATGCAGTTGTTTTGAAAGTTTTATGTGCACCGCAGCTCTCCTTCATGGTCAGTGATTGGTAAGGACCCTGGTTTTTCGCGAAAAGAATTTTGGCCCACTTTGTTTCGGTGCCTTACGTCCACATCTGCAGTTCTGCTTCGTGATCAGTGATTGGATATTTTAACTCTCTCGAGCCTTGGGATTCTACCGGCAAATCACAGCCGTGAGGTGTTGCAGAGACTTTATTGTAATTTGCTCAGACAAATGATATACGGCTATTCATATAGACACGCTGCCAATAATCATGAAGCAGAATTGCAGATGTGCACGTAAGGCACAAAAGAAAATTGGGGTAAAATTATTTTCGCGAATAACCAGGGTCTCTTGTGATTGGATGTTTTTAACTCTCAGCGTCTCGGTTATTTCCCGAAATCACTCCAGGCGCGTGGTACATAATTCAACGCTAAAATAATTAATCTATAACTGTAGGTTTCTTGAAGCCAATTTGCGAAAATTAAACAATAGCAATCATGGACAATAGTTTTAGCGAACGTTTTGAACAAAATTGTTTCCAGAGTTACGAACTTCTGAGGCACAATCTCTTGACGCCGGAACCTCGTGCATTTAACTGCGACGCAAGAGATCACGCGTAACGAATAAGTAATTCGGGATAAATATTTACTCATAAAGTTGGCAAATACCATTATCTAGGTTTGTCATGAGTAGTTTATCCATATTGGCTTCGAAAAAAGCGTAGAAATCAGTTGATGTTTTCAGCGTTTATTTATCTACCACGCACTCTTAACCAAGGATATGGTCGATTATGCTCCCAGCTCCTGTCAAGTTCACCGTCTCTATTGACCTCGCTGTCAACGAGACATAAAGCCCATTTTATTTACCTTACCTCAGCGTCTCGGGGTTCTACCCGCAAATTACAGACGTGTGGTGTCGCGGTAACATTTTTTGGATCGGCGCTGTAAAATTAGGGACGCTTCTACAAAAAGGCATAGTGCCTGCCGGTAACCTTGAGTCAACGCTGCAAATGCGCATGCAAAGCATTAAAACCAGTAGGTCAAAATTGTTTTTCACTAAAATTCAGTGCCACTATATACGTCATCCAGGAGGTGACGAGAAAGTTGTGCGCGTCAATTGTCAAGAATACTCAAGTCTACAAGTATTTTAAGTCTAGTTTATGTCCTGTAAACGCGAATTTTTCATGTCAGTACGAACACGTTTTGGACTACGATTATTTTTAATGGTTGAACTGTTTGTAGACGAATATAAAAATTTCGGTATTTCACAACCTGATTACACATTGGTAGGGCCTCGATTTTTTTGTGAAAAGTATTTTGTCCCAGTTTGTTTCAGTGACTCACGTGCACACCTGCAGTTTTGCTTCACGGTCAGTGATAGGATGTTTTAACACTCACACGTCTTGGGGGTTTCTATCCGCAAAACAGTCACGTGGTGTCGCAAAAACCTCATTGCTTTTGGCACAGTCAAATGAGAGACGTCGTATTACAAAAACACGCTGCGAGTAACCTTGAAGCAGAACTGCAGACGTGCACGTGAGTCACTGAAACAAAGTGGGGCAGAAATCTTTTCGCGACAAAATCGTGGCTCTACTCGTTGGCCCAGCAGAATAGTAGCAAACAAATCTTATAATGAAACACTGTGAATGTAACAACCACTGAGGACTCTGCTATAGTTTCCCGCGATAAAATAGATGTCTTTATTGTCATAAGTAGGGGCCAGAAAATTTCGCGGATTCAATTACCTGCGTTCTAGAATCCATTGTCCTGTGCATATTCAAGCCCCGTATATTCGTTCATTGTCTGTTGTTCCAATGAGTAGCAGCTAGTGGACAAATGGTCGGGGCTTGATAACGCACAGGACAACGGATTCTAACATGCAGGTCATTGAATACGCGAAATTTTCCGGCCCCTTATCTTAAGAATTTATGTAACGTTATTTACACACGCAGCTACTCCACATGCGATTTGTCATTTTGATATATACGAGGGACTTAACAATGATTGCCTTCTTCTCCACCACAGATCACGAAATTTTAGGAAATCAGGAGAAGTTTGAAAAGTGTAAAACTGCTTACAGTCCAGTTTGATGCCATAAAACAACGTGAATATCGCAAGTATCCAGGCATTCCTAGTTATACTTATATGGCCAACACCAACTGCAAATCATAAATATACCAACCTTCAATTAATTATGAGCCGCACTGGCAGTCGAGTTGAATGCACCTGCTGAAAACTTGAAGAGAACTGGGCCCAGAAAGTTCATGCTTCCTGCCGAAAGTCTACACGAATTTCGTGCAGAAATTTTAGGGATAATTAACCTCCTTATCTGTTTTTCTGTGAGCGATTGTAGCTCTCTCACGTGGTACGAGGTCTACTGCTTCACTTACACAGATCACAATCAACGATTCAGACAAATAAAACCACGCACACTGGTATGAGAAATTTCATCCAAATTATAGTAATAACGAGAAAATTTTAAAATTCAGATGGTTAACTGGGTAATTAAGTTCTTGTTTCATGCCTTACAAGTTTTGGCTTCTATTGTGGTCGTAGGTCTACATCTATCGAAATCAGACTGTGAGATATTTAGTAACATACATTTACATAGGCAATGTTACATAGCAAGTGGTGTTTACTTGCTGCAAGACTTAATCTGCTGTATGAGATTTCTCATGTGATCTCTCATGCTTATTATCAAAACAATGATGTTCGAAAATATTTCATATGCATATCGCTCAGCAGAATACTGGTTGCCAGCCTCTATTGATAATTAAGATATTTTAATTTTCAATGAAGCACAGGCACGATAAGATAATAGTTTCTCACAGTTTATTTTCAAAACTAAAGCTATTTCTTTTTTCTCGTATAAATTATTAAATACAAACATGACAATGATGCTAAGTGACTAGGGACACCTGATATTAGCGAAATTTTTTTACAATAACTTGTTTCAAAGACTTATGTGCACATGTGGTTATTGGCAGCGTATCATCCTGTGTGGTTGTTCTTCAGGACCAATTAGAACAAGGTTAAAATGACACCATATGTCTGAGAACTAAAAACAGCCATTCAATGACCATAAAGAAGGGCTACGGATGTGCATATAAAACTTCAAAACAAGCTGGTGCAAAAATATCTTAACTGCGGTACTTAGCCACATGTATTAAAGGTGCTGTTCCTGTCATATATCTTAATAAAATAACCAAGTCATCTAAATTTTGCTACATGTAGCATATAACAATTATCCAATATATTACTTCCGATTTACAAAAGCAATGTATTGGATAGTCGTTATATTATGTAGCATAATGGCGACCACTATGATGTTACGAAAAATACGACGAAACATTCTATAATTAAGGTACAGGTGTGGGATATTAACAGTCGACATGAAAGGAAACTGAAGAGCTTAGAGATGGAAGCGATACGAAGAAGTTGTATACCACCAAGACTAGAACATGAACTATGAAAGATAGAATGAACATGGAGTATGACATCTTCAGTAGTAATGAGCGGAGATGATTAATGTGGTACAGTTTTCTAGGTAGGAATGAATGACAGAGAGTAGCCCAAACCACAGACTAAATAGTAATACAGACGTGAAATGAAGTGGCGGCTCATTTGATACGGGCCGCTTATTGGCTTCCCGAGACTGTTGATACCAGCCCCATGAATGTTTGGCTCCTGCACGTTACGGCAGGTTTCCTATTAGCCTGGCTGCTTGCTAGCAGGGCTACCACCTTACGCTGATTGTCAATAGGCGTTTCCGCCATGTTGCTAGCCAGCGAAGCCGTTTTGTTGGCGTGTGTGACTGAGTTCGCCGTCCTGACGACTATTTTACTTCTGTATTCCCAAGTATTCTGCGTCAAAACAATGTTTAATTGAGAACCATCTGCTAGGAGGAGTATGTGGTGATGAAGAATGCAATAAGCCGTGAATGTCAGACAACTATACAAATATTATGTATTCAATTGAGAAAAATGTCGAATTGGATGTGGGAAATGGTGATCGCTGTAATATACCCATTGTTAAAAAAATCGAATACATAAAGCTATGTGTTTTTAGCGAAAAAAAATTAAGCACCATTTGGTTTTAATGCCTTATGTGCACATCGGCAGCTTTACTTCATGGTTATTAGCTGCATGTTTCCGTCCAGGCACGTCCCTCATTTTACTGCACCAATCGGAATAAGGTAATTGTAATTAGTCGGTAGCACCCCAAGACAAGTGTAAGTTATAACATCCAATTACTAGAACCACGATTTTACGACGGAAAGATTTGTGCAACATTTGGTTTCAATGGGTTATGTGCACACATGCAGCTCTGCTACATCATCTGTGATTGGATGGTTTTACTCTTTCTTGTCTTGGCAAATTACAGACGTACGGAGTCACAATAATATTATTCTGATTAGTGCAGTCGAGTGAGAAACGTGTCTGAACAATGACACGCTGCCAATAACCATGAAGCAAAGCTGCCGATGTGCACGAGAGTCACTGAAACAAAATGGGGCAAAAATATTTTCGCGACAAAATCGTGGCCCTACCAATTACTGACAATGAAGTACAGCTACAGATGTGCACATAAGGCATTGGAACCAAATGGTCCGTAACTCTTTTCGCCATAAAGTCGTTGTTCTACAGGTAACCAGCCCAGGGTGAAAAAACTGCTGTTACACATTTAGAAATTTAAGAGAGTTGTATAGGCCTAAGGCACGGCCGTAGAAGAACAGGTCTGGACACTCGCCTGGAAAATTGACCCCCCTTGTTGTTTGGCTGTAGTTCACTAAGTTCACGACAATGCTATAGGTTTTTGGCGCTGCTGTTACGGCGGTCGGCTCAAACTCCGTCCACTTCCTCTCCACTAAGATAAACAATTTATCAAAACGTAATTTTTTATTAATTTATGAAATACTTCCTTCGTTCACAAATTTAAGGAAAGGCTCCAGCAATCTTTATTTACTTTATAAATTTAACAATGGAAAAAAGTGGATGGAGTTGAGTCCGACCACCCGGAAAACAGCGCCATAAAAGTACGACATTCTCGGTAACTTGACGAACTACAGCCAAACAACAAGGGGGTCAAGCAAAATACATTGTTAGATAGGCGAGTGTCCTGACCTGTTCTTCTATGACCGTGGCCAAAGGTTAGGGAATTTCGATAATATGAATATTCGTACTATCTGGCTTCCTGAAAACAAGCCAATATAATTCAAATTAGTTTCTTAACAAAATATACACAAATTTGTACGCGTGTTTGGATGATTTGGATTTGTCAAGAATAGATCAACAAATTAAAAAAAAAGTTTACTTAACTAAGCAAATCTCATTGCATTTGTATCGATTTCAAAATAATTGGCAAAAAGATAGCGTTATACTTATAAACATGACTACAATAAGCTGTAGTCTCTGCTTTAAATTTTCTGTATTTAGAACACAATGAAGGCGATCAGTGGTTTGGTATTAGGCTTGAAAACGAGCGTATATTAAGGCCGATTGTAGCTTGCTCTCCATTTACTTCTTCGCCATTTTAAGATAAAGGTGCGCGACTGTTGTCAATGTTTCACTCCAGAACGCCTCTTAAAATTGTTCAGGGAAAATGATATACAATGAATGGCAGCATTTACGTCAGATGGTAACTCATAATCCCCGCCCTTTCGCAATAATGATTGAAACTGAATTTTACATGATTACTCAATTTTGTTCTTGTTTCCTTCTTATTTGCTTTCTAAAATCTCTTCATTTTTTTACTTGTACCTGTTTCCTTTGTTCGGTCCAAAGTTTCCTTGTTTTCCTCCATTATTTTACTTCAAATCTAGTGTACATAAGTTTGTTTCTGAGTTTTTTCATCTATAATTTCCCTTTTAATTTCTACTTACTTTATGTCTCCCAAAAATTTAATTCTAAATAATCTAAATATTTTTTTTTCCTTCGTCTTAGGTCTGGCGGCTTGGACGTTAGAGTAAGTTCGGTAGTCATCGGATGTGCTCGGGTTCTTTCGTCTTATGCGGTCGTCATGTCGTCATTACTGCGCTTGCGAAAGAGAAATCGTTCTCCTTATAATTTACCAAAATTTTGCTCCGCCATAACTGAACCAGTATATAATTAAATGTAGATGAGTACGTAGTCTCACTATAGAACCAGCCTCAACCTAAAATTTCAAATAAATGTATTGTGTACAGTTAAACTAATGTTTGTAAGTAGCTGCAGTTTGGTTATAATTCGGGACAAACAATTCCCTTTTTTGTGTAGATACATTGAATATTACGCTATAAGTCTCGGAGGGAAAAAATTAACAATAAAATAATTAACACACACAGTTGCTCCAATCAAAACTTTTAGGCCTACGCGTTATCTCTCAGGTCAACGAAACAAAAATAAGGTATTAAATATATATTATTTCTAATTAAATGAGGGGATTATCAGGGAAACGGGAGAATCCGTGATATCTCTTTGCTCTTTTAATCAAACTTTCGAGAAATATATCATGCCCGTAACAGCTTTATTGCAAACGATGACCAAATCAATCTCAGTTAAGCTTCGCAGCAAGCAGAGACATAGTTTTAAAAATTTTAAAGTTCATTGCTCCAGTTATTTTTAACATACGCAGATAGGAATTTGTGTCGTTAAAGATTTTGTTTCTAAAAAATCACATAGACGTCTCAAGAATGACGCGTGGTTGCAGGGTATATGGTGATGTTAACTGATATGGGAGAAGGATGTGCTGTGAACTGAAACTAAGAATACATTTCTTGCGCGTGTACTCACCAGCTCCTTGCAGCGTGAATAACTACCACAATATACTATATAACCTTGTAATACACCCATAAATACTTGCTTTGTCAAGGAAGATTAGATTCAGTATACACCTGCAATTAATAATAATAGTAATAATAATAAACGTTTGTCGAGGCCATGCTAGCCTTGAAACGAACATCCTAACCAACGAGTCAGCTAATCACAGCGTTGCCACCTCATGAGTCGGATGCACATTATTAGTTACTTAGTCTTAATAACGTGCAACGAAATACAATTTATGTACGTATACATATATTGAAGAAGATACACGCAAGCAATACTTTTCAGGTGACATAACTGTTCTTCTGCCATTCGTAAATAAATAAAAGAACATATAAATAAATATAGTCAAGCTTACAAAGAATCATCTTCAGTGTAACAGTGGTGGATGAATGTTTGCCTTTTACTGGTTCTACAGTACTTTTACATTCAGCCATTATTTGTATTTTGTTTTCTTAATTATGATAAACCTAGCGTTCAAAAAAAATCTTAACACGGCAAATTATTGTGTTAAAATTTACCATCCATATATAAAATAACAGAAATATATTCCTATACTTTACAACCAGCCTTTTTGTCACTGATAGATATTCATTCAGTTTCATGTACAACGTAAATATGGTAAGTTAGGTTAGAATAGTCGTAGAGAGTCAGGAGAAGTTGCATTGTTATCAAGATAGTTTGTTTAAGGCCATGAACCATAATTTCTTCTACTTTCATGATAGTTATTTTTTTTATTCCTAACGGAGAGCAAACATCGAAAAACTGTTGCATAAGTTTGTTAAAAATAGTTTTTACTTTGTACTCTGATTTTTATAGACAGTGCCGTGTTCGGTTTGGCCGTATAATGGTTCTTACCACGATACAAACACCTGAAAAGTGCATCGCTGAAGTTGTTAGAGGGATTGCCGAATTCACCAAAACAAACGCCGCCATTTTCTATACTGTCGCACTCTTGCCATGAAAAAAAGAATCACGACGCATCCTGGATGCAAAAACAGTCCAAGTCTACCTTATAGCAACACCGGTCCAAGTCCACACAACATAATACAAAAGTTCACTGAACATTCCGCCCACCAAAAATAACATTTTTTCTAATGGATTTTTCACACACAAACCAAATATACACATGGGAAACAAAAGTATACAATCTGAAAATGATAAGTTATGCACTATTATTCCTGAGGAAAGGGGCAGACTTTCGTAACAGCTCTAGTGATGTCCCCTTGAGACGTTCTCAGAGACACAACTCTTACTATCCCATCCTGCCCTGGGTGGACTGCTATCACTCGTGCTGTTTTCCACTTCAGAGGAGGTAAGTTCAGCTCTTTCACCAGCACCAGCTGATCCACTTGAATATTGGGCTCAGAAGTGGTCCACTTACTTCGCTGCTGGAGTGTGTGAAGGTACTCGTTGATCCATCGCTTCCAGATTCTTTGCTGGAACAGAGTAATAAGTGCCATCATATCAAAACGATTTTCAGGAACTCTCGGAAGGTCATAATTCGGCAGGGCCACCAAGGCATCGCCCACTATAAAGTGCCCTGGCGTGAGAACGTCATATTCCAGAGGATCATCAGACATGGCACATAATGGCCTAGAATTGAGTACCGCAGAGATCTGTGCAAATAATGTTCCCAGTTCTTCGAAAGTAAGCACCTGTGTGCCCACTACTCGCTTCAAATGCTGCCTAACACTCTTAATAGCTGCCTCCCACAGGCCACCAAAGTGTGGGCTGGCAGGGGGATTAAATCTCCACTTGATCCCCTCCTGGGCTGTCTTGCTGATAATTTTATCTTTGTTTTCTCCAGAGAAGAGACTGGTGTATACTTCTTTAAGATAGTTACTTGCACCCACCAAGTTGCTCCCGTTGTCTGAAGTGATCTCTGCTGGTAGCCCTCGGATGGATACTAAACGCTTCAATGCAGCAAGGAATGCTAATGCAGACAAGTCAGTCACAAGCTCTAAATGCACAGCCTTAGTTACCATACAGATAAATAAACACAGATAAACCTTATAAGTGATGTTCTTTCTCGTTCTTACTGGAACTGCATGGAAAGACCCCCCAAAGTCCACTCCAACATTACAGAATGCCCTCCCCTGTGCAAAACGTGAACGTGGAAGTGTGCCCATTAGTGGTGGTGGTGATGCTGAATTTGCTTTAAAACACAAAACACACTTGTGAATAAGCTCGTGAATTAAGCTACGAGCCGATGTGATCCAATATTCTCGACGAGTCAGGTAGAGTGTAGATGATGGACCTGCATGCAGATTAACTACATGGCAGTGATTTACTATTAATTCCGACAGTTTACTTTGTTTGGGAAGAAGAGCAGGATGTTTACTTGCTTCTGACAATGGAGCATTATGCAGCGTGCCGCCCACCCTGACTACTCCCTGTGAATCCACGAATGGTGTAAGGCTTCTAAAACCTTTTGAACATGACTCTCCCATTTCCAAAGGTCTTATCTCATTTCTGAAGTATTGTGCTTGTACAACTTTGATAAGATGTGTACGTACATTAAGCAACTCTTTTGTTTTCAGTGATAAACCTGCAGGATGTGGTAGCTTACAAAGATAGATTTAGCTCGTAGGATCCAAGCCATGACTCTTTGAATTTTCGAAAATGATGAAAAGTTATACAGCAAACCTAAAGGATCCTCAGAGTTCTGCAACTGATTAGTTTGAGCCACCAAACACTGGATGTCACTGGTTTCATCTCAAGAACAGGCGCTTTCTTGCTAACAGGCTGCACAGGCCAACTCTCCGGAGATTGTGACAGCCACAGCGGTCCAGAAAACCATATTGTCTTCACCATGTGGTCTGGAAGTGATCCACGCGAAGCGACATCTGCAGGATTGTGTTCTGACAGAACATGCCTCCAGGAACTTGGTGATATGGAAGACTTGATCTCAGCAATACGATTTGCAACGAAAGTTTTCAAACTGTGCGGTGACAATCTCAACCATGCTAGGACCACCGTAGAATCTGTCCAAGCAGTTAACACTAGGTTACTCACTCTTCACTGATAAAGTTTCACCACTCGTTGCCAGAGTTTACATAACAGGGCAGCTGCACACAGTTCCAGTTTGGGAATGGACAGAGTCTTAAGTGGTGCCACCCAAGACTTTGCCACCAATAGATGAACTTCAATGACACCGTCATTCCTCACACAGCGAACATAAATTACAGCTGCATATGCCCTTTCACTGGCATCACAGAAGCCATGAAACTGTACATCCTGATCATGTATTGGAATGAATCTTCTAACTTCAACCTCAGTCAATAAAGGCAAGGAGTCTTTAAAACGAGTCCACCCCTTAAACACTTCCTCCCCTACTGGCTCATCCCAATCAAGGCCTTGAGTCCACACGGTTTGCAACATAATCTTACTGGGAGTAAGAACAGGTGCTACCCAGCCACATGGGTCATACAAATGTGCGATGGTAGAAAGAATACCATGTTTTGTTACTGGCAAGTCTGGGATAGTCACATTATACAAAAAATTGTCTTGTATAGGGTCCCATCTTATTCCCAACACTTTCTCAGAATCTGAACTAAATACTTGAGATGAGTAATCTGGGTAAGATGTAAGACAATTCAAGAGTTCTTGACGGTTGGAACACCTTTTATGAAGTTCGAACCCTCCAGCTGCCAAGAGGTCTACCAGCTGTGTCTTTAGCCATTGAAAATCAGCAACAGTTGCAGCTCCTGTCACTATATCGTCTACAAACACATCATTTAGTAGCGCATGGGCTGCCAGTGGAAACTTGTTTCCTTCATCGATGGCCAGTTGTTGCAAACTGCGGAGAGCTTGAAATGGCGAAGAGGTCAACCCATACGTTACAGTATTCAACTCGTAAATGCTTACTGGATCTTCTCCTGAATTTCTCCACAGAATACATTGGTGCTTCCTGTCAGCGGGATCAATTAAAATTTGCCTGAACATCTTACAAACATCAGATACAACAGTCACAGGGGAAGTTCGAAAATTCAAAAGTATATCAAAAATGTCTTTCTGCAATTTTGGCCCTGGGAGAAGAAGATCGTTGAGCGACTGTCCATTTGTGCTGTTAGAAGAAGCATTAAAAACTACCCTTACCTTCGTAGAAACACTTTCCTCCTTGACTACAGCATGATGAGGAATAAAATAGGCTGGCTGCACAGAATCACTGGAGCTAAGGGATACATTATAGCCCTCACTGGTAAGTGCTAGCTGTCCAATGTACTTCATATGACCCATGTTTTCGTACTCCTCCATGAACTTCTGGTACTGCTGCTTCAGCTCTGGAACCTTTGTAAATCGACGTTCCAGTTCATAGAGTCTTCGCAGTGCAGTTGAAGAGGAATCGCCTAAAGTGTACTCGGAAGATCTGAAAGGAAGCCTTAGGACAAATCTACCATCTTTGTCCCTTACGTAAGTGCTTGTGAAGAGATCCTCACATTGCTTATCCTCTTTTGAGAGACGTTTCACTGACGGAATCTCTTCCACTTCCCAAAACCTTTGCAAAGTTATGTCAAGAGAGACATTCATTCGCACTAGTAAAGAAACAGAATCACCTTTATTTGCACAGATAGTATTACCAGACACCACCCAGCCAAATGCTGTATGGAATGCATTAGGTTGACCTTCAATTTTATGGCCTGTCATCACATCAGCAACCACATCAGCTGCCAGCAACATACCAACACCTCCAGGCGAGGTAAACTGAGGATCTGCCAAAGGAATATTATTAAGGTGAGCAAGGTTGCTTGTAGAAATCTCAACTGAAGGCAAATTACCCGTAATATTGTTGAGAATCACTGCCCGAGTAGTTATATGTAATTTTGGTGTGTGGGATGATGTGATTTCACAAACTGCAACCCCTCTACCGTCCGTCCTGGTGTGCCCTATACCTGAAATGTTCACACCTGCCTTATGTCTTGTGAGCCCCAGGCGTTGTACATACCTCTCTGTTATGAATGACGCCTGAGAAGCACTGTCCAATAATGCGCGCACAACCTGATACTTGCCGCTGCTGTCCTGCGCCTGAATAAGAGCTGTTGTCAGCAAAACAGTGCTAACAGGATCACTATCCTTGGAAATACATGAGGAGCACATTGCAACAGTGGTGATACCACCATCCTCTTGACCCTCAATGTATGTGGGAGATGAATCTGTCTCACCCGTGTTCCTTTCCTGTGACCAATGAATTAAGGTATGATGTGTGCGCTGAGACTGTTGACATCGAAATTTTGATAAACAATTTACTGCTGTATGTCCTGCTCGCAAGCAATTGAAACACAATCTGTGGGTTATGACACACTCCCTTCTCTCATCTGTTGACTTGGAGAGGAATGTCTGGCATTTAGGTAAAACATGGGTACCACTACAAACTGGACACATCTGGCTACTCTTACTGTCATGCACTGATACTAAAGTGGTCTTCCTAGAGTCTGCCGGAGAAATGCTTGGAACATAGCGGATAGGTCGATATCTATTCCAGGATGGACCTTGTTTCTGCGGAAGTGCCCCTTTGTAAGTGTTTCTAGGTGTCTGATCACTGACTGTAAGATGGACATGTTCAGCAGCTCTAGCCTTTCGTTCTAAAAACTTCAGGAGTTTAGAATATGATGGTATGTCTTCTTCATGTGAAAACTCAAATGCTTGCCTTAGTGGAGGGTCTAGCTTCTCTAGCAAGATATTTAATAGAAGGGAATCCCATTGAACCACTGGAAATTTCTGGGCTTCCAAAGCACTCAAGTTCTCCTCTACAACAGTTACAAACTTCATCAAAGTTCCTTCGTCCCGACTGTCAACTCGTTGCAGGTTCAAAATCTTCTGGACATGTAATGTTGCAGTAATTCTCAAATTCTTAAATCTCTTTTCCAAGATTTTCCAAATAACCGTGTAATTTTGTTCAGTGACTGGCATATTGTGTACTAACTCTCTGGCCTCACCTTGTAAACAACCTAACAAGTAATGGATCTTTTTAACTTGAGTGAGGCCTGTGGCCCGTCCCATAATCGATTCAAACAATTCAGCAAAGCTAGTCCACTCTGCTCTGTTTCCATCAAAGACTGGCAATGGAAGTGGCGGTAGCACTGCTGTCGAAACCCCCAAACTTTGAGAACCATTACTATGGGATACATCATAACCAGCATTTTTTTTTCAACCTACTGTAAACTTTCTTTAGTTCACAGAAAACCGTTTCATAAATCGCAAACTGCTCCTTGCATTCGTCCAACACGCTGCTGTTGTCTCCAGGAGGATGAGTGCATATGGCAAAATAGTTGGCCTAGTAATTCATCTCTCTTTGACATAACCTCTTCAAAGACAACCTCAAAGTTTTCTACCTTCGTCGCGTCACTCTTCGCAGACTCGTACAGTTCTCTAGCTTCTTCAGCTTGCGCTAGAAGGTAATTGAAAACAACAAACTGTAACTCGGGTGTTGCTGCAGTCATTTTATTTTGCAACTGGAAAATCGTGGTAGTTCAAACTTGCACTGAAATATTAAGTGGACTGTATACTGGAAACAAATAATTCAAAACTCGTAGTGTAACTAACCACGTCCAAATTCTTCTCGCCCGCGGAGATCCGTCTATTTGTTCATGTTCAGTCCCGTGACAATGGCGCCAAAATATATACCGCCAAACCCGTCAATAACTGCCGATAATTTCCGATGTGTGAAAACGAACCGTTGAAGTCGTACATTAGGCATACAATACCGTGCCCGAAACCGTATATCCCGTGATTAATCCGGCCCGGAGAACCAAAAATATGTTAGAGGGATTTTCTATACTGTCGCCCTATTGCCATGAAAAAAAGAGTCACGACGCATCCTGGATGCAAAAACAGTCCAAGTCTACCTTATAGCAACACCGGTCCAAGTCCACACAACATAATACAAGAGTTCACTGAACACAAGTGACGTCACACATGCCGCTGTTCGAATTCGTAGCAAAGGCTCATATGCACCCTACAATGTCCCTTTCAGCCAAGGGCACGAGCCACTTACCCTTATCGAGCTCTAGATTCTAATTCACAAAATGTAACGTACTTCATGAAGGGAACAAGGACTTAGGGCTCAAGGGCAAGTGATCAAGGGCGCGTTCCACTGAATTCGAACACGGACAAAACATTATACGGAATTTCTCTAACTATTTCATTGATGAGAATTTCCTTAGTTGCATAATTAGCTGAAACCATTGTGTATGTTGTCTTGAAAATGTTAGTTAACATAGTAGACATAGTTTTTAACAAAACTGTGCAAGAGTATTTTCGATATCTGCTCTTATTTAAGATTTAAAAAACAACTATTGAAAAAGCAGTAGAAATGATTAGCGACCCTGGTTTTTCGCGAAAATAATTTTGCCTCACTTTCAGTGCCTTACGTGCACATATGCAGTTCTGCTTCGTGGTCAGTGATCAGATATTTCGACTCTCTTGAGCCTTCGGATTCTACGGGCAAATCACAGCCGTGAGGTGTTGCAGAGACTTTATTGTAATTGGCTCAGACAAATGATATACGGCTCTTCATATAGACACGCTGCCAATAATCATGAAGCAGAATTGCAGATGTGCACGTAAGGCACTGAAACAAAGTCGGGCAAAATTTTTTTCGTGAAACAAGGGACCCTAGAAATGGTGGATCTGACTTTAATGCTACTCAGTTGCAATAATGTTGTTATTAGTTATCTTAAAGGGCTAAAGTGTTTTAAGTATGTCCAAATATAGGTTAACGTGAACCTGTGTTAATTTGTAAAAAGAAAGATTAAATATATTGGTAGGGAAGTTCGGGTTTTATATTGTGAGACACTCACAACAGCTGCGATTATGGTTGGCAGTTTACTGAGGGGGGGGGGAGGAGGATTGTTGATGAGGAGAGAGCACCGCGAGAACGCGAAGCAGGAAGCTGAAGGTACTCTTGCAGTGGCCGAAACAGGATGTGGACGGGTCCGGAGTCGCCACGGGCAATCGCGGCAGTCCGCATACTGAACTAGCTTAATCTCTTCGTTGTCGTCAACCAGGGTCTGGACATACCCATGGTTGCCACGAAAGCAGGTGTGGTCGGGTGCAAATTTTAAACTAATTTTTATTTAAGACTCTTTCTTTCGCGCCATCAAGAAGGGGCGCTCGGGATCGCCATTTCAGGGAGACGAGGCAATGAGCACTTTATTTGAGAGAGGAAACCAAGTTCACATACATACTTGGACATCTGTCAAAACAGATATAAATATTACTTTCCGACAAGCTTAGATTCCAGAAAAGGAATGTTATTAGCTTGTCAGTTTACAGGGCAGCGGAGATTTTATTTTTTTTTTTTTTTTATTGCGGTAGGGCGTATTTAGCTAACGGACATTATATAGGGATTCAAATATTTTGACCACTTAAAATTTTTACGATATTTTTCTTGTTGTAACCGGTTTTTTTTTTTTTTTTTTTTTAATTTCGGACTATTGGTTTAAAAATTTGGTTGATAAAATTGAACAGTGTACAGCACTCACAAATTTGTCAATATTTATGTACTGATAATCAATTTCCTCCGCAAGTATCGTAAGATTTGTGAAAGAATGTACCTTACACAATGCAAGTAGGCTACTGAGAAAAATATTTAAGAATGTTTACTAACTACGTTATGTTACAAAATTATTCAGGGTGGTGTATGTTGACTAACTGTAGTGATAACTTATAAAAAGTAAGCCAATATGTGTTTTCAATTTGTCTATAATTGAATATAGTGGAAGTAATATCAACTTGAAAAAGATTTGAAATTACATGTCTGTATATAAGTCGGAAAATTATTTACGGCTCAAACTTTGATACTATTCTGAGTTGCGTTGCTTAAGGGCATGGGCCCTAGTTTCTTCGCATTTAACGACAATTATTTTTTAAAACACAAATGGGAGCCGATATCGTAAAATCGCTTCGTAACTTTGTTATGACTTATTTAAACTGCATATACTCTAATTTTGTCGAGTCAGAGGACAGCAAAATAGTTGTTAATTAGTTAATTAACGAAATTTTCTTTTAATTGATAAATCTGCTATGCTCATCATACAATTTGTCTCGAAAAATTACACTGAATTGTAAAACCAATTTGCAACAAAGTTACGAAGCAATTTTACGATATTGACTCTGGCATGGATTTTAAAAAATAATCATCTCATAAGCTGAGAAACTCGGGCCCAAGCCCTTAAGGGGAATTGATCCCTGTCAGATCGGTTTTACGGTTTTTCTTATAAATCAGGGAATAGACACATTGTTTTACTTTTTTCACGCTGACAAGGCATAGTTTATTCTTTCATTCTCTTTTTGGAATCCATCTGGCATTGTTTCTCTTAATGTTGCGGCCTCTGTAGTCGCTCCCGTAAATAAAGCAATTATTCCTTTTCAACTGTTTCCCGTTGCAAAATAATGAATATATTAAGGTTCCAGCAATTACAGAAAATCGATTAAGTTTGTATGTACGCCCTGTCGTGACAAAAATTTTGATACATCAACTGGAACAGAAGTTATCGAGAAGAAACAGATAAATCCAAGGTGGTAGGGATCAATACCCCTTAATATAAAGTATTAATTAATTTTATGTCATGATGTCTATTTTTGAAAACCCCGTTATTAACCCCCATCCCACATACACACACACAACATTAGAAACTTCCGCGGGCGCTGCGTTCAACTCACTACAGATTTTTTTTTTAATAGATTATTTGGGTATCCTGTTTTTCCGCGTCTACCACGTTTTACCCCATCTCGTCCCCCGTATTTTTTTTTTGTAGAAACATTCGCGAGTACACGGAAACAAATATTTGGTTGCAGGTACAAAATATTTTGTGAGAATTTACTCTACAAAATTTAATGGTAGCCATCACAAAATAATGTTGTAGTTACGATAGTATAATTTTGCAGGGAAGACTGTCTAGAAAATTTTTCTTTCAGTGCACGATAAGTTACCGACGTTTGATCGCGGTAGAATGATTGGTCTACTGTAGGAAGACATAGAAAACGCACGAACATACAAACATGAATTTTTCAACCCGTTTTTACTAACACGATTTCTTGTCAGTTTGTTAGTCTGTTCGGTAACAATGAGATGTTCAGTAACAATGCACAACGTATTTTCATAGGGTTTGTTACTCTCCTCTTGTCAATCTGTCTACTCGGTAAAATTTTTTCAATCAATTTTAAACTAACATCCCGACGTGCTAGAAGAGATGGGATAATTTAAACATAGCTCAGAACTAGGTTACAAGGCAATTTAAGAGATAAAATTGACAAATATGAATTATTTTCATAAAAAAGTATATATTTTAAGTATACGGCGTTAAACTATCTCCCCGATTAGCCAGCAACTATAAACATTAAACAAGGCTAAGAAAATAATGACGATGCAAATTAAAAGGAAAGAAATTTGTGAAAAAATAATTCTAAAACACGTCAGAGCAAAATTGCACTCACAGCCAAGACTGAAAAGCAAAGCACTGAGATAAAAACATTTAATACGCCACTTTCGTAAAACATATATAAAAATACAAACTAATTTGTCTTATAAAAATACTTTTATGATTAACATGAAAAACTTGGGGTGGTTGTAGTAGACGACAGCAAGGGGTGTTTAGAGTGACGTCGTGGAGAAAACTGACGCAGCAGTTTATATAATTTGCAGTGCAATAAAATTGTTAGTAACTTAGGGTTCGTTCATCAGTTACCACCCACGCACCCCACTTTTCTTTTTCGTTTTAATCTTACAAGTTTTTCAGGAAAAGAAAAAAATTTGTAATTTTAAGTCCGTTTTTAAAGCTTGATGTATTCAGACATGCAATATTCGCGTTATTTTCTGACAGCTGACTAAGACTCCAAGTGACTATAGGCTCGTTCGACGTCTCCCGCTGGCCGATATTGTCGTGACTTGCCGCGGAGAATGCTTACACGGTAGAGAGGTCAATCTCCGTAAAGACGTAACACACGTAAATGACAACACATAAAAGTTCGTGGCCAATTGAATCGCAGGTTATGTATAGGAAAGAGAAGTTTAGTCTGCTACCAAATGATACTGAGAATTTTGCAAGTCTCCAGTGATATAGCTGCATTTTATATTTAATATTGTTTACATTGTAGAGTTAAGGATAAGTAATTGTAATAGCTACTTTTCGGCTACACTTTAAGGATAGATTTAAAACACGTTCAAGGATATACATTTAACGTTTTTAGAATGATTTACCTAAACTGAGTAAATTTCATCTTATCCCACGGGTAAATAAACTGAGAAGTACGACACAGTCTATGAAACCTAAAGGTTGTTTGTGCTCACTAAATTAAATTACTGTGAAATAATTACTTACAGAGACAGACTTGTGACTCGACCGGAGGAGTTGTCCTTGAGAACTGTCAAAATGTTACCAAGGAGAAGATGAAAGATATGGACATCCCCTCCATTCTATTATTTTCCTTCAAATCAAGTACAAAGCACTCCGTTCTATATAAATAACTGATAATATCAATACTTGAAGATAGCCGAGATAAGTATCGTAGGCGCTGACAAATGTATACCTGAACTAGCTATAGTTGCTATGATGTGTACAAAGTTATACCACAGACTAAATAGTAATACAGACGTGAAATGACGAGGTGGTTCGTTTGATACGGGCGAACTTCCCCGCTTATTGGCTTATTATTCCAGCCCCGTGTATGTTTGGCTCCTGCATGTTACGGCAGTTTTCCTATTGGCCTGGCTGCCGGCTAGCAGGCAGCTGATTGGCGGGAGGTGTTTCCGCCATGTTGCTGGTCAGCGAAGAGATTTTGCTGGCGTGTGTCCTACAGGCTATTTCACTCCTAAATATTCTGTGGTTATACTCTCAAAATCGATGTTTTTTTTTTTGTGAGGAACGCCATTACAATTTCTTATTATTATTTGACGATAGAATAGTATCCATTGACCTATATTCACCCGAACATCCTCCATGATGTTATTGACTACGAGTTTTCATTTATTTTTGTGCATGTATACAGAATAGTGAACATTTCACAGTTAAGTCCTTCATGCGCTCCACACAACTGCTGGCCAACACCAGAAGTATTATGAGTGTACAGTAATTTGGAGTACAGTAAGCTGTCGGGTAATATTTTACCGACTGACATTTAACAAAAGAAAGAGGAGTTCTCAGAGATAGGGAAATGTTACTGGTTCAGTTACATTCAGCCCATATTCAATTTGCATATGTATTTAGCGATTTTCTTATTGATTGCCGACCCACTTAAACAATTGATGAGAAGACAAATCATTGGTCCTTGATTACATTTACGGTAGCATGGTAGCAATAATAAGAGGAGGGGAGCAAGGGTGCCCTTCCCCCTTTGTGAATCCATGAAGCAATAGCAACCGTAAGGAATCTACCCATTACCCATCAACAAACAATAATTTCACATGTCCTTTACTTTAGTAATTTAATATATAATTTAAAATAATCTTATTAAAGCAAAACTCTATTATCCAAGGTGGAGACCACCGTAGCTCCTTAAAGATAAAAATTAGAACAGCAATAATTATCAGAGACCTGAAAAATTCGCGTTTTCTTTCGGACGCACACTATATTTCAAACAACTGTAAGTTCGTGTCATTTTCACAATTGGCCCAAGACTTATTTGAACACCTCATATAAGGCGCTGAACCATTAATAATGAAGCAACTAAATGCCGTTCCAACCATGTGGTATCACTGTGTCAGCAAACAACCAATAAACAGCTGCTGTCTGCTTGAGTATATGTGTGTGTGTGTGTAAACATATACATATGTATATATAGCCTATAGATACGTATATGTATATATACCTATATATGTGTGTATATACATATATATTCTTGGATGCTAGCCTACAGATCTGTGAACCCGCGAATTTTTCCGGACTCTAATCGTTACGTTTGCCCCACCTCCTTGGGAATTTGAGTTGTACCTTTGCAAGGTTGCTATTGGTTCAGATTTCTACAGGACCTCTCAGATAAACCCTATCCAATAGTAGCAAATGTTACTTCAGTACACACAAGTTTGAAGTCAAACTTCCCTTCAAACAAATTCAGTTTTTTTTTTTTACAGTATTTAGGAATTCCGTATCGCTTCGTCCGTCTACGACGTATTTTCGAGGTATGGGTCTGCGGACATGCTAGTTAGCCATAAAGCCGACTCTTGGTTATTCATAAAATGTTTCAACATCTCAACCTGCAAGGTGATCTGTCGGCAGGCAATCCTTCACTTGGCGAATCACCTGAACATTAATTTAACCATTGTCATTAGTTTCTTATGATCGGATTACAATACTTAAATTAATGATGCATGTCTAGTTACAACTCTCAAAATCTTTATAGGTAGGAAGTTTTTTTGCTAATGTAGCCAACAGTATAAATAGTTGTGCTTCAGGAAAAGGCCAAAAGTATTGTAAGTAGAGATGATGATTTATCGCGGGAAAACTTGACTGTTTGCTTGGTTTCAACACACATTCAGCTCACCAGAAGATTATTGCCTTCAGCTTGTACTTGGAAATGTTACCCTATCTGACTGAGCCAATAATAATCTAGCTATAGCAATATTTGATGCCTATTATTGATCTGCAGACAGCTACGTTGTGTCAGAAGTATATCACTGAATCATATACGTTGCTAGAAACGACAGCGTTTGCAAGGGTATGTTGGCACGAAACATTTTCGCGATAGACCATAATTTCTAATTATAAGTAATCTAAACTAAATCCTCAAAACTCTTATCGCCTACAATTTGAAAAACTTGACATTCTTACATTTATTTTTCTTTTAATGTATGCGCCTATATTATATGTCGGCAGATATCGTAATTTTTTTTAACTAACAACTCTATTCTCTTTTACGAAACAAGAAGAGCTTGTAATCTTCACGTTATAGTTAACAATCTTAAACTTTTCCATAAGGGAACCTACACGGATTACATTATTTTATAAGTTACGCTTTAAATTAAAGAAAACGAGTATGTATAATCCTAACATACTTTAAAGTACTTTTTAAAATTTTTTTCTTATTTGATGTATTTTTAAAAGAAGACTGCAGGACAAAAACGTATCTTGATTGGTTGGTATACGTTACTTGTCTCGTAAGAAATTATTTGTTTTATTTAATTTGGACTTTCTCTATACTTTTAGTCTGACAGCACTAATTATAAAAGTCTTACAGGATGTATAGTAAATAAAGGGATAAATTAAGTATTAAGTTAACGTGACACTAGAAACACTTCTTTAAGAGAAGTCCTCGACTGGCGCATGGACGGCGTTGCAGTGTGTCACGTGTATTTCTTTTACGCGAAAACGCTTAACTTATTCATATTCTGTTTATCTACGAAAATAACATACACTTGAAACTATGCGTCTATGTTTTCAAAAATTCAGCACGCTTGTTAGAAACGTGATTTTCGGGCCCCTGAAAATAGTTAAAACGAGTTTATTTTAGACTACTGGAAGTCCGAAAATATTACCTGAATTCGTAAAGTGCAAAGCGATAGGCATGTGTTGGTCTTTACTTCATACTATTAAAAAATAAAATGATGTGGTCACCGCTTAAAGTCCCGTACGAAAAAGACTACAAGGAAAACCTTGCACGCCAGTTTGGCGCACTGCGAATAGAGGCGATATTCTTCTCGTCAAGCATGGGACACTGGCTCTTATCGCTACGCTGTTCCCACGCGTCAAAGGTGGAAATTCGACACAGGTGAAGACTCCTCTGAATGGCAATGCCTGGCTCAGAGACTTAGGAATTGCGTGTTAAACTATACAAAAACGTTTTCAAGAACTGTCGAACACACACATATGAAGTATCGCCGATTTTGTTCGTGCGGCTGACATTGTTATAGGACCGCAACGGTATTTTTTTAAATATCGTGATAACGGTATATGTGCTTCGGGATAACGTGAGCACTCAAAAAAGCACTGTTAATGTTATATTTCAGCCATTTCGTATCTTTCCGCACGTAAATGCTAACGACGGGACATGTCTAACCTCTCTGGACACGTCATTTGACGTTTGCACGTGTAAGATAAACTGGGCAGTTTGTAGTAGCCTAATCTGTACAGTTTGATAAAAAAAAAGTTTGCTACTTGTATAAAACACAATTATGTCGATTTTGGTTGCGTGGTTGTATTTAAATAGGTAAAAAAATGGAACTATACTGCGTAATTTCCCTCCAATTTCCCATTGCTAAGGCAATTAAGAGTTAATAGAGAGTTACGTACATTAACGGCTAGTGATATGTTTCGAAGGGTAAATTTTAGGTGCTCACTTCATCCCGAATGACATACAAGGAAATAAGAACTTACATTTAATAAAAAAAAAAAAAATTGAAAACACCTCCTCACAAATTTTCGTTCTTGTAGCTATAGTGTCCTATTCTCAATGCAAGAAATGTTTTCTGTCCGAAAGCGATATTATAATATGTGACTTAAATCCCACAGCATATATTTTAACACGTAATTCACTATTTATGTTTTCAACAGTACTCAAGAGTCAGGCAGCGCCCTTAAGCAATTTACACTCTCTCAGAATAAGCTCGATAAAGGGAAATGCAAATTACAAACTTTCATACAATGTTTAAGCAACATACCTATACTCTACTTTAGGCAGATGCATAAGGCCAGTGATTTTTGGTGAAAAGAATTTTGCAACAGTTTGTTTCAATGCCTTGCGTGCACATATGCATCTCTGCTTCCTGGTTATTGGCAGAATGTAGTAATGCAGAGGCGTCGCTCATTTGACTGTGCCAATCAGGGCAAGGTTACTGAGACACCACACATCTGGGATTTACGTGTAGAACCCCGAGACCTTGAGAGTTAAGAACAGCCAATCACTGACCACGAAGTACAGCTGCAGATGTGCACGTAAGGCATTGAAACAAATTGTTGCAAAATTATTTTCACCAAAAATCACTGGCTCTTCTGATGCAATAGGGACAAGTAGAGGGATATTCGAATTTAACCCAACGTACCGCGAACACGAAGAAAATGATTTGGTTGAAATAACCGTGTAAACGTTGAATCAACCAAATATAAGGTTGCCTGGCTGATTTCGTTACCTCAACAGGAGGGTTTAGTCCCGTTAAACATACATTCTGTTAGATTAACAAAAACCAATTCGTTACGCTATTCACAGATTGTTCAGCCAACAAAAATTTTGCTGGATAAAATATATTTTTGTTTCGCCATTTACAAACTTACTTGTGGTTAACTGCAGCGAACATTTTTCTCTGCGTGTACCAGTGCAGCAGATATTTCAGGCGACACCGTAAAGAATTCATGTGTACACCACTGTATGGGAGATATGCACGTGTTTCCTGAGGCACGACTTGCAGCGAAAATGTTTTTGCACCATTTGGTTTAATGTCTTGTGTGCACGTCTGCAGCTGTGTGGTCAGTGGTTGTAAGGGACCGCAATAGCCTAGTGGTCAGACCCCTCGCCTCCCACCAAGGCGATCTGTGTTCCATTCCCATCGGGGTCGGTCCCCGGATTTTTCCTTATGGCAATCGTGCCGGACGATTCCGTTGATTGACGGGTTTCCTCGGGGATCACCCGTTTCCAATGTCCTTATCATTCCGGCGCCGATCCATACTTACCTCATGTCACCCCTCACCAGCATTAAAGACCTAGATGTTAAGCGCTGACCAAAATCTCTCACTCAGTGGTTGGAATGTTTAGACTCTCACTTGCCTTGTGCACAGAAAATTTAGGAATACAGAAGTTAAATAGCCGGGAGGACGGCGAATTCATTCACACACGCCAGCAATACGGCGTTGCCAATCAGCGTAAAGCTGCTGCCCTGCTAGCCGACATCAAGGTCAATAGGAAACCTGTCGTAACATGCAGGAGCCAAACATACACGGGGCTGGTATCAGCAGCCTCGGGCAACCAATAAGCAGCGAAGTTCGCCCGAATCATATGAGCCGCCACATCATTTCACGTCTGTATTACTACTTAGTCTGTGCCTTGGGATTCTTCTGGCAAATGACTGATGTATGGTGTTGCAATAACTTTATCGTGATTGGTGTAGTCAATTGAGAGACATGTCTGAACAAAGGCACGCTAAAGCATGCTGCAGAACTACCGATTTCTTGCACGTAAGGTACTTTTAAAAACGGCTCAAAATCTTCTCACCTTAAACTTTTACTTATTTTACCATGCATCGTTCAAAGCGTCATATTATAGCACGTCGACGTTACACTTCTGCGACGTTATTCGTAAACGTTGTAACTGAATATTCCTATTTTAGCCCGAAATTTATTGGAATGTCTGTGACGTAACGGTTAAGCCTTGGTTCTTTGTTTCTAGTGTTTTTTCCGGTTATTATATTCTAAGCCTAAACGAGAGAAGATTAAAAAAATTCGTTTGGCAGTTTTGGTGAAAATATTTTCCACCATGTAAGTTTTTTTTTTTTTTTTTTTTTTTTTAAGAAATTTGGTACTATAGCTAGAGACCTGAAAAATTCGCGTTTTATTTTGGGCGCAAGCTAGTCTTCAAACCACGGCCGTAGAAGAACAGGTCTGGACACTCACCTGGAAACTTGACCCCCTTGTTGTTTGGCTGCAGTTCACCAAGTACACGATAATGCTGTATGTCTTTGGCGCTGCAATCAGGGCGGTCAAGCTCAAGCTCCGGCCACTTCCCTCCCACTACGATAAACAATTTATGAAAACGTATTTTTTTATCAATTTATAAAATACTTCCTTCGCTCACAGTTCTAAAGCATGGCTCCAGTAAACTTTATTTACTTTATAATGTAAACAATAGAAAAGAGTAGGCGGAGTTTGAGCTCGACCGCCCTGAATGCAGCGCCGAAGAAGCATAACATTCTCGGTAACTTGGCGAACTACAGCCAAACAACAAGGGAGTCAAGCAAAATACATTGTTAGATAGGCGAGTGTCCAGACCTGTTCTTCTACGACCGTGCTTCAAACAGCGTTTCAGTTTCACAATTGGGCCTTGACCACAGCCGTAGAAGAACAGGTCTGGACACTCGCCTGGAAACTTGATTCCCTTGTTGCTTGGCTGCAGTTCACCAAGCTACCGAGAATATTGTGTTTTATTGGCGCTGTAGTTAGGGCGGTCGGACTCAAACTCCTCCCACTTCCTCCCACTAAGATAAACAATTTATCAATACGAATTTATTTTATCAATTTTTGAAATACTTCCTTCGCTCACAATTTAAAATCATGGCTCCAGCAATCATTATTTACTTTATAAATTTATCAATGGAAAAAAGTGGGCGGAGTTTGAGTCCGACCGCCCTAACTGAAGCGCCAATAAAACACAATATTCTCGGTAACTTGACGAACTACAGCCAAACAACAAGGGAGTCTAGCAAAATACATTGGTAGATAGGCGAGTGTCCAGACCTGTACTTCTACGACCGTGGCCTAGACTAGTTCGACACCTCCAGGAGGATGCTGAGCCAATAATATAGAAGCAACTAAATGCAGGCGCAGTCACGTGGTATTACTGTATCAATCAGCAGCTGTTGTCTGTTTGAGTACTCATATATTCTTGGAGGCTAACCTACTGGTCAGTGAACCCGCAAATTTTTCCGGTCTCTAACTATAGCTTTAGTTAATAATGTAACTCACTGTTTTGTTTCTTGATGTACTTTACTTTCGTCTTCATGTAAGAAAATATATAATTGTTGAAAAAAGTGTGTCTCTTAGATATTAAACAAATGCGATTGCTCACTGTTTGATATACTGAATACTCATGGGAAAATGCGTAACGAACCCGCACTGCTGATTTTATTCCCTGGTCGCCATTTTGGTTACTACCTTCAGAATTATTTGCGATGACACCTTGATGCAGGAGGTAGTTGTTGAAGGTAAACATGAACAGTTTTCAAAACTAATATTTACACACTTAACCAAGTTTTTGTTAATTGTCGTATTAGTTGAAACCGTACCATTTCTTGTCTTGAATATATTATCTACCTTGGAAAAAAGTACTATTCTCGTTTTAGCATTAAAAAATAACTATCGCAAAAATGGTACGAACATAGGAACATTATCTCGTAACTAGTTAAAAAATATTATGTAATACGGCACTATATGTGACTCATTGAGTGCGTGCTGTGACAACAATACGTCATGGGTTATATTTTTATGTTCAGTGAAGTGATTTTAACGATACCGTAAAGTGAGGTTACTTTACGCCCCCGTGGGCAACTTGGCACAACCAGGATAATTTCACTCCATAGTAAAACTCTAAGATACTTTTCAATTTATAGCATTGTTTACTGTTGCAGCTGTGAACACGGAAGTCATAGTCAGTTTTAGATTTCGCAGTCTTTTATTTCCAACTGAAATACGTGGTGCAAAGTAACCTCAAATGTTGGCAAAGTAATCTCACTTTACGGTATTTTTGGCACATGTACGATATACCACGTGGTGTTAGAATTTTATTACAGCGATTTGTTTATGGGCGTTAATGTGGGGAGAAATCATAATTTTATATTTGTATGAAATAGTGTTAATTTTTTTGGCGTTACTTGGGATTACGTTTTACTCCTGCGAAAAAAAAAAGGTCTGCCAGTTTTGCCATAGTAGCATTTCAGAGCCAAAATCTGCATTTTTTTTTTTTTTGCTCTCATCAGCCGCAAAAACCAATGAACATATTAAAATAAAAAAATTAACATGGAAATATATGTCACAGGCTACTACATATACAAAAGTCCATTGCAAACATTTTTTTCCTAAAAGTAGCACAAAAATAACAATTTAAGCAATTTTTTTAAAACGAAATAATTTTTGTAAAGGATTCTTCAATACGTCATGCAGTAACCCAACACATTTAATTTTAATGCATGAATTTTTCATTACGTTATATCCATTAGTTTCAGTGAATTACAAAAACGATTACTATATGCTGTAAGAAGACAATTTACTCCTAAGAAACGTCTGCAAAACTAATACTATTTGATGCAAATATAGAATTATGATTTTTTTCTCCACTTGAACGCGCATTAAGAGCGGAGAAGTTGTTCATCTATACGATTACAATGTCGTAACACAGAAGCGGAACAGTATGACAGTGTCTTCGATTTAAGCACACTCGCTCGGTTATAGGTCGTACGAAACTTGAAACACGGACCTCAGATTGGCGACTGCGAGCTGTACGATATTCCTTACATAGGACGCGCTCAGGCAGGCATAATCGTTTGGAAAAACCTGATTGGTGAAAGACTTTCCACCATATTGCTGTCAAGTTTAGCCATACACTTTACTCGTGTGAGTAATACACGCTATTATATTTTAAAGAACTGTGCAATGGGAGTGCATGACTGGATTTAGTTGCTTGGACGTTCTCTTTTGCGAAATAAATGACTGTCAAAAGAAAACTAAAAATAAGACAATAAAACATCAATAAGCGTAGTATCCTGATGACTAAAGCTGACTCTGATTATTGATGATTTCTTGTCTTATGTTTAGTTTTCTTTTGACAGTCATTTATTTCGCAATGGAGTATGTCCAAGTAAATAAATCCAGTAGTACACGCTATTTAATTTAACCATTTTTTTTTATCTTATGTGTTCTGTGTTACATCCATGGAACAGCAGTGGCGAGAATTATAAAATAAGCGGAAGGAAATACTTTGCTAATTATTCTCACGACTTTCAACTTGACTCTTCACAAGGGCGTTTAGAGGTCATGGTCCAAGATTCCCGTATTTTATTGTACACACAGACGAACCGTTGCATTCATTTAAACAGGTTGGTAGCTTAATGACAGAAAAATACGTATTATTATATAATTAAACTCAAAACTGTTCCGCACAATAATTCAATGTATGAAAAAAATTAGTGTAATTAATTTTTTTGTATAATTTTATTTATAAGTGAATACAGTATAGTTTCTTGGAAGGTACTTATGGTAAATATAAACTAACCTACAGAAATAAAAGGTAATTGAAAGAAAAAATAAATGTCACGTGTAACTTTACAAAAACTCTAATGTCACTTAGTCCTACACATTGCCTACATTTAAAGAAATAAATTTTTTTTTTAAATATTTTTTATCAATTTAATTTTTTAAAGTAATAACAATTTCAACAGTATTATTTATACATACAACTATACGTGTGTAATGAGTTATATATAACACAAATAATACAGTATTATGTCACTTAAACTGAGTCAGACCAGCCTACAGCCTACAGCCAAACCTGTTTTAAACACAAGAATGTCAACCCTTGCGCGCAAGACTGATTGATGACGTCATTCTGAATCATCAATTATTTAAATTGAAAACTGGGTACTCAAACATTAGCACTTTAACACACAAAATAAACATATGTTCATCAAAATACTCAGTAATAAAACAAAAAATGTTTAATTTACTGCATGAATCTTAGCACTGCGTATAAACATCCAACACAAAAAGTTCCGATCTCCGGACCGCAGTCGGTAGGATTCGAGCCTACGCTCCCAGAGGGAATCTGATTTCTAGTCAGACGCCTTAACCACTTTTTTTTTTTTTTTAATAAAAATGTTTGGTACAATGGCAAGGCTGACGCCTCGCCACTGCACCAAACATTCCCCCCCCCCCTTTTAAGATAATCAATGCATATCCCCAGTAGGTTTGTATCTTGTAGTTGTCAGGTTGTAATGGTAAGGTGTCTTTTGGCACACAGACGAACACAAACACCCAGTCCTGAACCCGAGGAGGTGGTTGTAAATGACACCTCTCCGGCCGGGAATCGAACCCGGGACCCTCGCCTCAGCAGCCAGGAGCGCTGACCACTGAGCCAAGTGGCCGGACATACCACTCGGCCACGACTGCCTTGTAAATAATGTGCTCGAATAGAAATTATCACAGGTTTAGTATACAGGCAGCAGCTACATGAAATTATTGTTAAAGACTTCAATGGTGTTTCGTTATAAATGGGGAGGGATAACATTATTTAGTGTTTTAAATTTGTTCATTCATATCAAACTTTCGTAATATGTTGGCTATATGGAGTATCTACTGTCAAAGAAAAAACAATAATTCTATTGCGTGTAACCAAGAAGCATTTACAGTTAAGTCCTCCGGTTACGTCGGGATTACGTTCCTGAAAACAGCCACGCAAATTGAAACGACTTAAACTGAGTGAGACCAGCCGCCCACAGCCTACAGCCAAACCTCTTTTAAACACAAGATTGTCAACAACCTGGCGCGCAAAACTGGATTAATGACGTTATTCTGAATCAGCGATTATTTAAATTGAAAAATGAGTACTCAAATATTAGCGAAGTTAGCCTAAAACGACGTAATGTGGTATGACGTAAATTGAGGACTTACTATACACGAATAAGTTAGAGTGGTTTACTGGCAGCCGTCAAATATGGACCGAGACACCAGCTATAAGTTGGATTTTTTATGTACAGGCCGCGTAGAAGGCAGACGTTTACTTAAAACGGACAATAACGAATAGCACTACAGCTTACCACTTATATTCCCGGGTTTTCAAATTATTTTCCCCGAAAGACAAGGGTCCCTAGTGATTACGTCGATTTCGGTTGATTTTGTTTCAGTACTGTTGAATTTAAATATGAAAATATACGGAACTATATTGCATAATTTCGCTGCCAACCATACAAGTAGTAACGGCTAGTGATATTTTTCAAAGGTAAAATTTTTTTAGTACTCACTTTATCCTGAACAACCTGTAGGTAACAATTAAAGTGTATAAATTTTACTGTACTCGAATGTCAGTCTGAGGTCGCTATAAATTATATTTTTAAAATTATTATTCTAGAACCGAGAGAGGTGGCGCAAAGGTAACACGTTGGACTCGCATACAGGAGGACCCGAGTTCGATCCCAGGCTTCAGCCATTCTGATTTCGGTTTTCCATGGTTTTCCAAAATCGCTCCAGGCGAATGCTGGGATGTTTCGTTACCGAAGACAATGTCCGAATACTCTCCCAGCTCCCGTTCTTCTAAGTTTAAACAGGTTTCTAATGACTTCGCTGTCGACGAGACGTAAAGTCCAATTGCAATACCTTACCTTTAATTACTATTCTAGATATGATGATCTTCAAAAATGCACATTTTATCGCGAGACATCTGTAAGCGGTTCGGAGTAAAGTGAGCACTTGAAAAAGCCCTCCTTAAGTTCTATTTTCAACTAATACGTATCTTTCCGCGCGAAACGGCTAACGACGAGAAATGTCTAACCCCTCTGGACACGTCACTTAATGTTTTCGCGTGTAAGACAAATTTTGCTGTCGGTAGGAACCCATAGAGTTTAATAAAATGAAAGTTTAATAATTGTATTAAATAAAATTATATCACTTTCAGTTGATTTTTTTTCAATAGTGTTGTGTTTAAATATGCCAACCGTACAAGCAGTAAGGGGACTATCGGAAACGTTAAGTTATATGCAGTGACGGCTAGTGATATTTTTCTGAGGTTAAAATGTTTGTGCTCACTTTATCCCGAATGGCCTGTATATGAGGCTATCAGTCAGGTAATCTATTGCAACGAGTGTGTGTATAGGACTGAAAAGTCTAGGCTGCTGCCAGAGGAATTCGTGAAATTCACGCACCTTTTTTTTTAAAATAATATTAATATGTAACAGAGTAACAAAACATCCAAAGCTACAGTGGCCCAAAACCTTGAACTGAAATTATCTTGCAACACTTAAGCATACATGAGCCCGACTGAAATGTCACAGCAAGAAACTAGTAAAAAAGAAAGGTGCCATTTTTTTTCTTTTAATTTGAGTAAGTAACCATACTCAAGGTATTGCTTTTTAAGACTTCACGTCTGCTGCGCGTGTCGTAAGGCACACATTTTAACCACCAGCCTTGAAGGCTATAATATTAGTATAATAACATGGAGGAACGGACGGTGATGCAACGACCAGATACGCGACGAAGAGTGTCGAACATAATCCCAGGATCTCGCCTGGGAAAGCAACAAGTGTAAAGACCTGTGAAATTTCGCGTTACCTGACGCAAGACAAGACTCCGAGTTGCTGTGCACTAACTTGACCTATCGTTACCATAACAGTCAAAGCTCGTAACTCCATATTAGGAAGATTGGACATTCGAGCCCTTTTAAACCATCATAATAAGGCATTTACAAAGAAATATTGTTAAATGTAGATGTACATATTTAATTTATAATATTGTTGTACAAAAGTATGTACTTTTTCTCAGTGCGAGGGAAATAAAATAGTTTTTCTCTCATTCTTTCTGAATGTATGCTAAATGGAGTTACGAGGTTTTACTATTAAGGTAACGCTGTGCTGTTGTGTAACGCGCACGTTTATCAACCAACGATTTAAGGACAGTTATAAAATTCCGACATTCTTATAAGGCTACGATTAGAGATGATTGTTACAAATGACCGCGTATCGCGAAATTATATTGAACCAACATATATGATTCGGTGGCATACTTCTGACACAACGTAGCTGTCTGCAGACCAATAACAAGCATCAAATATGTTAATATCGGGCTTCTTATTGGTTTAGTCAAATGAGATATCATCTCCAAGTACAAGTTAAAGCCAGCAATCTTCTGGTAAGCTGAACGTGAGTTGAAATACAGCAAACGCAGTATAGTTTTCACGCGACAAACCATATTCCCTAATTATGGCTGTTCGCGGAAAATTTGACGGTCTGCTGGGTTTCAACGTACTTACGGCTTATAAAAAGATTGTTGGCTTTCGCTTGGACGTGGGACTGTTGCCCTATTTGACTGAGCCAATAAGAAGCCTAATATTTTAACATTTTCCGCCTGTTATTGGTCTACGGACAGCTACTTTTTTTAGACGCATACCACCCAATCATATATGTCACAAGAAACTACAGTGTTTTCAAGGGTATGTTGATACAAGAATTTTCGTGATATATTATCATCTCTAGCCATGAACCATCATTTCTACTATTTTAGCGATAGTTTTTTTGTTACTCGCAAATGAGAGCAGATATAAAAAAACTGTTGCACAGTTTTGTTAAGAACTGTTTTTACTGTGTATTCTTTTTCTTGACAAAAAATTGTATAGATCTGACTAATTAGTTAATTAATGATGATTTCCATAATTGCATAATTAGCTAAAACCGTATGACAGCAAAACCAAACGGCTTGCTGAGCAGGAGTTATTCACAGTGAATATCGATGTTGTAATGTTGTAGGCACCAAGGTCTCCTACATATAACTTAAAAATAAATTATTTTTGTATTTTTAAAATTATTTCTTAAAATTTTTACATTTCAATTTTAAATTTCAGCAGGATTCAATACAGAAACATTAATTTTTAGTTTTTATATAGCAGACCTTGTACCCTACAACATCGTAATCCACTGTGAATTATTTCAGTTCACTAAGTCAGCTGGTTTTAGGGCTTGTTCTTTAATTTTGCAGTGATTCCGAAAATATATTTTTATTGCTAAAATTCATATCAACATTTTTTCTCCACAATTTTGAAACCAATATGTCATTAATTGTAGCTGCATTTTTGTAGTAATCTAAAGATCGTTTTTTTTTTTTTTTTTTTTTTTTTTTTTTTTTTTTTTTTTTTTTTTTTTTTTTTTTAGATTTCGTCACCCAAAGTGCCGCGTTTTTTGTCGTGAAAATAAGTCAAAACGAAGCAAAATATTTTTTTTGTTGATAAATGGTACATTATTTTTAAAAACGCATCCACAGTATTGTGCAACGTGTGACTGCACATTGTCTCAAATTTTTTTAATATTTTCATTAAAAAGTTTTTGAGTTATTGGCACCAGTCTGAAAAAAACTAAGGAACAAGCCCGTAAGTGTCGTACTGAAAACCGCGCCACGAAAATTTTCATATTGACAAACCATTCATTATGCAAAAACTACGAGGGATAAAAAATTTCATAAGATTTAAATTCGGCTACAATTTATGTCATAAAAGAAAGAATATTAATAATGTGGTAAAAATAGGATAACAGAAACGTAATGAAAATTGCTTTCCAACGTGCTTTTAATTTGCTTACCAAAGGCAAGGTTGTCGGTGAACGCATGCAAGCAGTACCAGGTTTCAAGGTAGAGAGAGTTAAACATGTGCAGTCTATACCCTCTCCAGCTCTTGCGCCACAGCACAATCCCCCCCCCCCAACCACCTCTAACCTATCCGTCGCACCCTCATCGTATCTTATCTTGACCGCGTCTTCTCGCCGCTGGTTGTCGTCGCCGTATTTTACTCGACACTTCCCGCACACAGGCTAAGCACCAAATAATCACTACCCGCTCCGTCACTGCGAGTTTTATTTACACGCGTTAGCATTACATCTAGATCGTTCACTCAGCTTAGCGAGGACTCGCATCGAGTACCAAGGTTCCAAAAGCACAGTTTAAGGGGGAGTGGTAATTTTCTTGTAACTTATTTTCAGTTTTCGAACCGTAACATTTATTATAATATTATTATCAAAAATTTATCTTCGGTAAAGCATAGGATATATTTTTTAAATGCTTAACATAGAAAATAATGAAATATTTTATTGGTTTGTCACGAAGACAAGACACAATTTCCAATAATGATTACAATTACAATATAAGGTGAACATATAACACTACTATGATATCCAAATTCATCACATAATAATATCTCTTATGCCTCAACATGGCCACATTTACCAAAAATATTTTAAAACAGAAGTTATTGTAGAAATTCGATAAATATAATTTAGCATCTATCTCGCCCCTTTAAGAGCATCCAACGGTATCGGTTGATCAACAATCTCCCAGTCATCCAAACGTACCGTAAACCGGGGTTATTTTGACAATTTTCGGGTTTACTTAGACAGTTTAACATATTAGTTTTTGGGTTTTCTGGTAAATACACAGATAATCTGAGCCGAGTATTTTAAATATTTTCTTTTATCCTTATAGCTAATGCTTGAAACTTTCGTCAATAAATAACATAAAAACCAAAATTTTGAGTTGTCAAAGTTGTCCCGCTAAATCAAAGTAACCCCGGTTTACGGTACCTCACAAGAAGGTCAGCTTCTCGTATAATTTGAGAGGGAAAGTGATTCGCCGTTGCACTGTCCAGTGGCGTCTCGTAACAATAGTATTAAATTCTGTGTATATATATATATATATATATATATATATATATATATATATATATATATGTGTGTGTATATATATATATATATATATATATATATATATATATATATATATATATATATATATATATATTGGAAAATATGAGAGAAGCCTTGAGTGATGGTTAGAATGATGTGAAGTTGGAACGGAGTAGCAGCAGAAATCAGAGACGGGGAAGAACCGGAGAACCCTGAGAAAATATGCCTGCTAATTTTATGCAAAAAATTTATTGTTTTTCCATCTGGAATCGCAACCAGATCACCGTGGTAATAAATCGTATATGACAGATATAAATCACGTTAAGTATTACACACGCTTGCTGCATTTTCCAGTGATGGGAGCAAGGAAAAAGCGCGGGAACTATAAAGCAGATTCATGCTCACTTATCACTGTCTCATCGCTTCTATGCTCAGGGCACTCAATGTCGAGTATTTTCCTTCAGTGACTCGCCAGAATGTAAACAAAAAAATTTATACTCGTGTTATTGTTAACGATTGTATTAAGACGAAGGTTGAGCTCTCTTGCGTTACTTAGATGTACATACACATTAACAAATATTACAATGAGATAGCATGTTGTAGAATAGAAATCTTGTATAATTTCGTTTTTTTATTTAATGTTACGCTTGTCAACTGTTTATCGATAACTGAAGCTCAAATGCAAATATGAATATTGACTACGTTCATCCCTCCAACTCATCCCACAATCTTCTTCGCAAATCTTGGTTCCACCAATATTTGCGATATAAGAAAACTTTTCTATCACAACGGCACTTGAAAAATCTTCAACACACTTAACCAATTGTACCTTTCTTTAAACTAACAGCTTTGTATAAATTACGAAGCCTTTAAATACTTTATGAAACGTTTTAGTTTCTTTTTAAGCTGTCCATTAATTAACGTTTAGTGACTTTATTGTTAACTTTTTTTGTTTGCAGCATTCATTGATGAAATCTTTATCACATGGAAATAATTAAAATATTGCTATGTTTTAATGTAAATATTAATTACATTAAGGGCACCACCTATTTAAAGCAGTTCTACGTTTTGGGGAACTGAAAAGTGACGAAGCTGTAAGGGTAACTCCTACACGTTCGCCTAATGTTCTCACGCTCTTAGGTGCAAACACCCGTGGGGGTTTTTGTCGTCCTGCTGGAACTATGGTATTTTTGGACGACGATATTTTAATTGTACTGTTGTAAATTATGCAGTAACTTTTAAGGGCATGGGTCTACAGCAGTTTTCATCGTCATATTTTTACTTTTAAGTTAGTACCAGATACTTTTTTTTTTTTTTTTTTTTTTCCATATTTTGAATATAAATTGTGACTAAATTCAACTCTTATGAAAAATTGCTATTTCTCATAAATGTAAAAATTTGCATGTTAAGGTTTTCAGTAAGTCACTAAAACCAATTGACATACCAAGCTGGAGAAAAAAAATTCACAGTGAATAACGATGTTGTAGGTTACAAGGTCTCCTATATAAAACCACAAAATAAAATATTTTTGAGGCTTAAAAAAGTTGTTGAACTTCTTGAATTATTTCTTCAAATTTCAGCGTTTTAATTTAAATACTAAAATATTTTAGTTTTGATTTTATAGCATAAAACTAGTATCCAGCAACATCGTTATTCGCAGTGAATTTTCTCAGTTCGGTATGTCAGTTACTTTTAGTGTCGTACCGTAAACGTAACATTTTTTTTTTTTTACATTTATGTACCGCTACGCAAAAACTATGAAAGATAAAATAAATTTATTAGAGTGAAACTCAGACCGAATTTAGATATACAATAAGGAAAAAATATACAGATATGAAAATATAAATTATGTTGATGAACATTGCTGAACACCCATACGCTTAAGGCCAAGTTCTTTAGCTTCTACTGTTTTTGAGATAATTATTTTTTTTTTAATTTAAACGAGATCAGATTGAAAAAAAAAACTGTCAGTTTGGTTTAAAGTGTTTTTTGCCGTGATAGCGATTATTGTTAAATACAAGAAATTATACGGTTTCGACTAAAGAGTCAGTTAACCATAGTTTCGTTAATTACATAATCAGCTAAACAAATAATTCAAAATGGAGAAGACGATATCAAACAGAACTCCCTGAGATATGTTTGATATCTGCTCTCTCTCGTTTAGGCTTAAAACTTTTTTTTTCTAAAAACAAGCAGAAACAAGAGTGCATTGCTTAAATGGTGTGGTATCAATGTGCATACAATACACACTGTTCCGCTGTTCAACATACATTCTACGAGAATATGTTCCTCAGATTATTAGGTTTATTGTAAAACATGATACAGAAAATCGGTTACGTAGCTCCGTTTACACCGATTGACGCAGTGGAGAAACTCATCCAATGCTGATACGATATAAAGGGTGACACACAGTCGACAAAGTGTCCCATTAAACCACAAGTAGGCTACAATGTTGGGAAACTGGCATAACTAGGGACTCCTGATTTTCGTGAAAATATTTCCACGCCAACTTGTTCCAGTGTCTTAATTCCAGCCCTGCAGTTCTGCATCTTTGTTATTGGAAGAGTGTAGTTCTGTAACCACGTTTCTCATTTGACCCTACCAGTCAGAATAAGGTTACTGCAAATAACACACGTCCGTGATTTGCAGTAAAACGTTTAGACACGCCATGGTTAAATTCAACCAATCACTGACCATGACGCAGAGCCGTGGATGTGCACACGAGGCACTGAAGCAAATTGATGTAGAAATCTATTCACAAAAAAAAAAACAGGGTTCCCTAGGCATGACCACTTAGTGTTGGTATTACACTCTAAATATTAATTTGTGAATATTCACTGATTCACGCTGATGGACGGAACAGTTTCCACCATTTGAATCAGTGAAAATAGTCACTGTTTAATTAGTAAATATTCACTTACTTCCTTTAAGAGTGTCAATATTTCACAAGTGACTCAGTGATATTTCAACGTCTTTTTACAGTTCTTTTCAAAAAAAGTTTTCACTTATTGAATCAGTGAAAAATTACTGGGAAATCTGTGGACATCACTTGTGAAATGTTGGCACTCTTTATCGGAATCAGTGTAAAATCGCCGATTTCACAGTGGTTTCTCACTGATTAAATTTGTTGAAATTGCGCTATCCGTAGTCGTGAATCAGTGAATATTCACTAATTCAGATTTATAGTGCACAACGTGAGGAGTTTCATAATACTAGGACTGTTTACACGAACAGACTTGGTGTTCGTGTACGAATTCTGTAACAGCAATGCAACAGCGGAGTATCGTACCTGAAGAATCGGGTGTACGGAGAGCCTCGACCGGACACAGATGCAGCAGGCGATCTCCGACGCCGCCGATCAGTTATACGCAGAGCTACTTCGCGTGCTGTGACCACACTCCATGATTAGATATTATAGTTAGGGATGACGGTCTATCGCTGGAAAACTTAATTGTTTGCTGGGTTTTAACGCATGTTCAGCATATGAAAATCTCACTGGCTCTTTCCTGTACGCAGAACTATTACCCAATTTGACTGATCCAATAAGAAAACCTAGGGACCCCTGTTTTCCGCGAGAAGAATTTTGCCCCAGTTTGTTTCAGTGACTTACGTGCACATCTGCAATTCTGCTTCATGGTTATTGGCAGCGTGTCTATGTGAAGAGACGTATCTCAGTTGACTGAGCCAATTACAATAACGTTCCTGCAACACCACACGTCTGTATTTTGCCGGTAGAATCTTAAGACTCGTGAGAGTTAAAATATCCTGTCACTGACCACGAAGTAGAACTGCAGATGTGCACGTAAGGCACTGAAACAAAGTGGGGCAAAACTCTTTTCGCAAAAAAAAAAAAAACAGGGCTCCCTAATAATTAAAGCATATCGCGTGTTTTTTTTTTTTGTGTCAACATGCCTTTTAAAACGCTGGATTTTCTTGCAACACGTGGGAATGGGTGCAATTCGTCTGAAACAACGTAGCTGTCTGCAGACCAATAACAGGCGTCAAATGTTACAACATCGGGATCCTTATTGGCTCAGTCAAATAGGGAAACAGCTCCACGTACAAAAGAAAGCCAGTAACCATCTGGTAAGGTGAACGCACGTTGAAACCCAGCGAAAAGTGAAGGTTTGTCCGTGAAAAACATCTTCTCTATCCATGATGCAACACGTCTTAGACTGCACACGGATGGACGGTGCACATTTTGAGCAGCTGGTGTCAGCCACTAATAATTCGTGTACACACAGAAATAAAAGTATTGTAACATGCTTCTGTTAAAACAGGGACAACAATCTAGTTTGGTTGTCGGTACTGTATGGATTGTTCCAACAACAATCTGCTCTGTAGTATGAGCAAACAGCACCTTTCTTTTACAGAACATACCGTTAAAGGGACAATTAATATAGTACTGACAACCGATCCGGACCGTTTTCCATATTTTAACAGAAGTATGGTACATACAACAATACTTTTCTTCCAGTGAAGTATTCACATTTAATAAACCGCAAGTTTACCTGTGCTTCTCTCATATTCCTCCCTGTAACTCGTTATTGGAACTGAGCAGCCCATTTTTATACGGCGTTTCTTATTCACAGTGTTCTGAGCAACACGCCCCCGAAGTATGTCGGTCGAACCGCGGAAAACCTGAATTTTTGGAAATTGTTTTAAGAAAGAAATTTAAAAGAGGTTATATTAGAGTGCACGGAAAAAAGTTCTATGAATGTGCGTTATGTTCTGTAACAACCCAACAAATCTCTACTGAAACGTATTTTTTATTTTCGTAAACAAGAGCGTTGGGGGGAAAAGGACAATATTTAAAAATACGTTTCTTCACCACTCTACAACAATGTAACACTAAAAAAATAAAAAATAATCAATTTACCAAATTCAAGTAATCACGTCACAGAAGAAAAAATTCAAAACTGTTTAAGTGGGCCTACAATAAATTTATGTCAGAAATCAAAGTCGTTCTTTCCTGTTGTATTTGTCTATAACAGATGCGGGCTAATGCGTTGCTCAACATCATCTGGAAGAACTTGAAAGAATAATTAATTGTAGAAATTTTCGTAAAGCATTTGCGTCGGTGATGTCATACAAGGAAAAGTAATTGAAAGCGCATTAGTCGACACGGCTGCCGTGGGTACAATACAATGCGTTTTGCGAGTCACGGTATGATAATAAAAAGAGACGATTATTTCTCGTTCAGCTGCGGCCTTCGCAACAGTGCAACTGTTTTTGCTGAACGCAAGAACAAGAAAGCTATGATATAACCGTGATGATTACAGGAAAACATATAGAAAATACCCGCGTAGAAATCATGTCGATCAAGATGTGCTATAAACTTGAAGATGCGCGTGTTGGATTACTAATGCTCGCGGCTTCCACACAGCAAAATAAAAATTAATTGCAATACATTAATACTTGAAAGTAATTAGGTCTCGGTCCCAACTTAGACAATGGCATGCTATCGCTAATTTTTCTGAATGTATTTAGGACTAGCTGTAACTTTACGGCTTTGGCCCACGTGTACTATAGAAAAGAGTAACTAAATTTTAATAACGTATTAATTGATGGTGTTACTATATTCTCTGTATATCTTTATAACAACAAATACGAACAGCTTTATCCAGTCCACTACGCTGAGGGTACTTTAATTGCAGAACATCTTTGTTTTTAATTCATCTTTATTTCTCTACAAAATAGCTACCCGGCCGCGGCTTTGCCCGCGTGAAATTATGTGATACAAACAGTAACTCTGGATAAAATATGTGATGAAGGCATTTAACAGCTAGCGTACTCAATAACAGTGAACTATAAATTGTCTTAGCTCAGTGAAAAGAGCGCACGCAATATGCTCGTATGATGTCATGTCATGTCCCATTGCAAAGACTTGCACAGGATACGAACCCGTAACCCCACCCCTCCCACACCACAAACTTTGTACAATACCCGAGTGAATACTTAAAGGCAGGCCTTAATAATACTTTCGTATGTATGGGCTACAGTCCAAAGAGGTTTTATTTATGGTGGGTTGGCAAAAAAAAAAAAAACCCGCAACTCCACAGACTTAACTACAAATTATTCAAGACAGGCCATGAGAGTTATTTCGCGTGTACAGGCTATAGTCCAAAGAGGTTTAACTATAAGCAAGAAATAAAAAGGAAACAAATTTTGAACTATTTCAAGTGTTAGAAAGATTATTCTTAAACACGTTTTATTTTTTATAGGCTTTCAAGGACGAATTTCCAAAAATCGTTAAATTACTTTTTAGGTATTTACTTATGTTTCATTATAAGACAAAAGCCACCTCGATATCTCTAACGGTTTAGGTGATACGACTGATTAATCAAAAAACTGTTTTATTTTTTTACCGGCTTTCAAAAACGAATT